>JAJEJO010054148.1:55593-113884 GCA_020662805.1 Glaucomys volans
GAGATCAGCCAATCCCAAAAATCCAAAAGCCGAATGGTCTCTCTGATAAATGAATGATGATGCATAATGCAGGGGGGAAGGGTGGCAAGACGGGAGGAAGGATAGATAGCATAGAGGGAAGGGAGGGGTGGGGGGTAAAAATAATAACAGAATGTGTGACAGATACCATTGCCCTGTGTACATGCATGATCTCTCTTTTTTATTTGGCTTTTAGGGACTTCATCTTTTTCTTTACACATACACATATGACTTCTCAGTTTACCATGTCTCCTAATTAAAAAAGATAATTTGTGACTGTCATTCTATACTATATTCTGCTTTAATTCTTCAGCTATGTTTTAAAGTTTGTTAACTCTTTATAGACCTCAGTTTGTTTTAAACTATAAATTAAGCTCTAATTTAGGTTAATGAAAATTCTAAAATATTATTCTTTCAAATTAATTTATTTTGATTCATTGAACACAAATGGAGTACAGCTGTTGTTTCTCTGGTCGTCCATAAAGTAGAGTACCACCATTTGTGTAATCATACATGTACATAGGGTAATGATGTTTGTCTCATTCTGTTATTACTCTCATCCCCCATCCCGATCCCACCCCTCTTTTCCCTCTATACAATCCATCCTTCCTCCATTCTTGCCTCCCTTCCACCCCTATACTCAAAGGACTTAAAATATTTTTTTTTCTATTTCAGACGGCTATAGGACACTTTTGTATGATATTTATCCTAATAATTTAAAATTTTAAAACCATCATTTCTTTAATAATTACTAAATTTTTTATATTCTGTATCTAATATTGCAATATCTCATTCTGTTTTTCTTTACAGTGAACTTTATGCACAATTACCTCATGTACTTGGAAATGCTTCCAATTTGTAAACTCTTTTTCATGGAAATTTCCTTGGTAGCACTTGTTTTAGGCTCCTTTCACCTGTGTTCTTCTAGAAAACATTTTCACAGACTTCCAACATGTGACAAGACTTTGGACAACTCCCATGTAAATTTTCAGCTTGTGTTTGTGTTTTTCTATTTGTTTGAGGAAGAAAGTGTGACTTCATGTCCCAAACACAGAAAGGACAGGGGATGCAATACCAATTTTCAATAAATCAAGGGAAAACATTTATTCATTTACTTTTCCTTCCTTTTGTAACAGGAATTGAACTCCGGGGCGCTTTACCACTGAGCCACATCCACAGCCCTTTTTTATATTTTATTTGGAGATAGGGTCTCACTAAATTGCTTAGGGTCTCTCTAAGTTGCAGAGGCTGGCTTTGAACTCTTGATCCTCCTGCCTCAGCCTCCTGAGCTGCTGGGATTATAGATGTGAGCCATGGTGCCTGGCTTACTTTTCCTTCAAATCACAGATAGGCCTGGGAATGCCAGCTGGTCCTGCTCTCCTTCAGAAGTGGCTGTCAGGCTGGCCCTCTGAGCACTGGGAACTGATTTCATGCTGGGGGAGGTGCTCCCATATCCTCTTTGCACTGGTTCTGGTCTATATCTATCCCTGTAGCCCACTAAGACCAAAATTCAGGGTCACCCGTGGTTAGAAATATGTCCCTGTTCCTGTCTACAGCCTGCACCCATGTACTTGCTTCTCTCTTGAACTCCATTTTCTAGTCATTTGGGGCCTCTGTGAATATCCTCCATCATGAAGACACACCTATGCATTTATTTTTGTATTTTATCTATTGCATTTCCATATTCCATGTTGTGAGGTTTTAGAGTTAACATGGAGTTTGCAATATTGTCAGAGAGAAAAGCTTTAGTCCCCTCTTCAGATATATTCCATGTAACAGTCATCACATCTATTAAGAATGGAGGCATTTTTTAATTGCAAGATTATAGTCTTCCTTTCTAATGTAATCTCTGTATTAATTTGAAAACACACACATCCCTAAGGGACTCCTGGATTAACAGCATCAACACCACCTAGGAGTTTGCTAGAAATGCAATCACCATTTGACTCAGCTACTCCACTCCTTGGTATATATCCATAATAACATGTGCTTCCTCTGCATACTACAGTGACACAGCCACATCAATATTTATAGCAGCACAACTCACAATAGCCAAACTATGGGACCAACCCAGGTGCCCTTCAACTGATAAATGAATAAAGAAAATGTGATACACATACACAATGAAATATTACTTGGCCGTAAAGAAGAATGAAATTATGGCATTTGCTGGTAAATGGGTGGAACTGCAGACTATCATGCTAAGTGAAATAAGCCAGACTCAGAAAGTCACATGTGGAATGCTTTCTCTGAAATCCAGAAGTTAGTCCAAAATAGTGGGGGAAAGAGAAATAGAAAGGAAAAAGGGTGGCTGGGGATATTCCATCAAAACAGAAGAAAGACTGGTGGACTAGGTTAAGGGTACTGAGAGGGAGGCAGAAGAGATAGGATAAGGGAAGAACCGAGGAATGGATCTGTCCTAGCTATCCTATGGTCTCACATGAATATGCCACAGTGAATCTCACCATCATCAAGATACAACTAAAAAAGCAAAACAAAACAAAACAAAAAACTGTAAGTAAGCAGCAGAAAGATCAATAGAGTCAAGAGAGGGGACCAGAGGGAAGGGGGAGGGAAAGGGGAAATACTAGGGACTGAATTAGAGCTAATTATATTTCATGCCTTTTAATTATGTCAAAATGAATCCTAATGTTATGTATAATTCAAAAGAAATAATAAAAATCATGTTGGGGGAAAAAAAGAGGAAATGCAAGCTCTGCAGAACTGGAGCCCCGTGGTGAAGCCCCTCTGTGCCTCACCAAAACTCTCCCTAACAATGCACATGACCAGAGTTTGGGAACCCGGGCTGTACCATGGAGAAAATTCATGGAGGATGCTCTAATTACACAGTGGTGCTCAGTGACAGGGGGCTCTAGGGAGCAGTTCTCAACCACAGCTTTATTGTGTGCCTATTCTGTCTGAAGCCCATAAACTCTCAGTGCTAATAAGCACGACTTTAGGAATCATATTTTTAATCATACTTAATTAAATGAATTATAAATGCTCTTGTCTTTCTTAAATATTATAGTTTTGTAAAGCTCCCTCACATTGCCTTTGAAAGTCCCATGAGAAAATCAGCCAAAAAAGAGAAAACCTTCCCAAAACAAATGAAAAAAAATTAATGCCATGAGTTGAGAGTATGCTAGCATACTAGCTATTTTACTTGATCTCAGACAGTAATGTATGCCAGTGCCTGAGTTCCTGGAATGTCACTGTATTTTCTCTAAGTCTGCAAATGTTGACTCCAAATATTGTATTTATAGTGGATAAAGCCACTTAACATGAAACGGCTGAAATCCAGCTGTGGGTTTCAATTGTAGAGATCTTCATTATTATTATCATTACCCTTTCTGATATGGTCAAAATCCCTAAATCAGTTGGAATGCTTGAAATGAAAAAGAACTCCCTTAACACACACACACACACACACACACACACACACTCTCTCTCTCTCTCTCTCTCTCTCTCTCTCTCTCTCCAACTCCTAGCCTGATCAGAAAAGAAAGAAAATAACTACACTTTTTTCCATGTCATCCAAATTCAGTCTATTTTCGACCTTCTTGGAATTATAAACCTATTCCATAAGACACTTAGTAACAAGGCTTAGAGAAATTTCTCTGGAAATGTGGCTGCTAGAACCTCTCTTTCTCCCATTGGCCACAGGCACTCAGTTCACTGAAGCTGGAGCTGTCACACTAACAAACAGCTTCCCAGGTCTGCCAAAGCATCTCAGGATCACTGTACACTGCAACCCACCCACACAAACAACAGCATTCTCTTTAGCCAAAATAGTTCCTCAATATCCTTCAAGTAGATTTTGGAAGACTCTTGAATTTCAACCCATGGACAGAAGAGATGGTGTAGTAGAAAACTCGACAACTGGGTTTGTGTTGTGAACCTTACAATACCATGCAATCAGGTAATTCAGAGAATGCCATGTTTTCTCTTGTACTACATTTTCTTCCTCCTTAAAATAAAAAGTTTCAACTATGTTACTAATGTATTGCTTTCAGGCTCTATCGTCTTATGATGCAAAACTGATGAGATCACAGAAACTAAAACCAAAGAAAAACACTAAAAATATGTTCATATAGAGTCCATGGGTATGGATACCAGAGCTGAAGGCTTTTCTTTCACATTCATGGAGGAACGTGAGAGAAACACTTAGAGCTAAATTAGGGGAACTCCAAAGTGGATTGAATAACAGGACAATGGAAATAATCCCTTCCCACACTGAGAAATGATTCTTTACTCATAAAACCCAACAGGTGCATAAGAGAAGTCTTTGGACAGCTGGGTCAACATAATCCAAACAGGGTTTTTCATGCTACATGATAGCTCCAGGCACTGTGAAACTAGGCTCTGCATTTTCTCTTTCATGAACAACAAATGTTAATTAAATGTCAATGTTTCCAGTGCTGTGCTGTTTCTGGGAGATCTGGTTTACGAACATCATCTTTCTCAGAGACTGTAAAGATGCTTTCAACATACAATAGGCTCTTCAAATGCTGTTGGCAAAGGATGCAGTGATAGGGGAGATGGTGACTCAGCCATATGATGGGGTCACAGAAATCTTACCTTTTTGGGAGGAGGAGTTCTGGGAATTGAACTCAGGTGCACTAGACCACTGAGCCACATCCCCAGTCCTATTTTGTATTTTCTTTAGTGACAAGGTTTCACTGAGTTGCTTAGCACCTCACTTTTACTGAGACTGGCTTTGAACTAGAGATCCTCCTGCCTTAGCCTCTCAAGCTTTTGGGAGGCACCACTGTACCCAGCCAGAAATCTTACTTTTGAGGGTATTGTTTTATATTTAAGGAGATGGATGCCCAGAGAAGAGAAATGAAGAGCCTGAAATCTTTCATGGTACACAAAGAAGAACAGAGAACATAAAGTCAATAATAAGTAGGAATTAGTAATTTAGCTCAGTGGTAGAGTGCTTGGCTAATAGGCACAAGGCTCTTAGTTCAATCCCCAACATATATATGTATATACAGGATGTGCAGCCCTGGCCATCTGGTGTGGAGCTACCTGGAGTCACATGGCAGGCTGCATGATATTTCTCAACAGGAGGCATATTATAACCTAAAAATAAGCTTTAACTTTGCCTGGGCACAAAATTATTCCACATTCAGATATCCAAGAACTTTCAAGCAGCAATCAGAGAAAACATGGCCTTAGCGTATCACTGCCGTATGGGTGACAAATTCAACTTTAAGCAAGCCTGTAGCTATGTCAAACAAAAAAAATGCATATGTGGTCCACACCATTTGGATAATTCTGGGTGGTGGGGGAGAACATTGGACTGACTCAGGAACTGACCTAGAATAACAGCTAAGCCAGTTAATTGCTGTAAAATTTTGGAAAAATTTCTCATGTGTAAAATAAGATTATAAAACCAAACCTGCCTGAATTTGCAAGGATTAAATTTTAAAAAATACATTCTTTGTACAAAGCTTATGCCAGAGCCTGGTACCTAGCAGGTTTCCAATAAACATGTGAGCCTTTTCCCTTCCTCTCCTCCAGACTGGGACTTCTTTTCAGGGGTCTGAGACTCTTCATGTCTGTCTTTCTCCCATTGGTGTCTTGCTTGTCTTCTGCTCTCATGACCAAGGAAATCAGGAGCCACCTCTGCATCTCCCAAGTCTCCACCTAAATCTCCTGAGAAGTTGGCTCAGTATGTGCCATCTTAATTAGAGTGTTCTGGTGGTGTTCTCTAGGATAATATGCTGTTTTTCCTTAATAACACTTATGATTACATATATGCATATATTCAGATATATATACATATATATATTCCTATTGTTATTTGTTTTATACCTCAGCTATTGCATATTTTTACCAGAGGACAGTGATGGTATGCATTCATCAGGGCTTTCCAGACAAACAGAACAAACAGGACAAATGCATAGTAAGTTGTTACTCCATATCTATGTGTTGTACATTTGATTGATCATAGCTCAAAAATATTTAAATATTATATATTTAAATGTAAAAAATAATCAATATTTAAATATTAAATATTTTAAAAATTGCATCTATACTAAGCATACACAGTCTCACTTTTCTTTTTTCTATTCACTAATGAATACACTGTAACAACCATTTATATAACATGTTATAGTATGCATTATAAGTAATATAGAGACAATTCAAAATATATGGGAGAATTCACAATGACCTTAAAAAATACTTGGTTATTAATCTAACCAAGGATGTAAAAGAGCTCTACGATGAAAATTATAGAACACTGAAGAAAGAAATTGAAGAAGACCTTAGACAATGGAAAGATATCCCATGTTCTTGGATAGGCAGAATTAATATTGTAAATATGGCCATGCTACCAAAAGCAATATACAGATTCAATGCAATATCCATCAAAATATCAATGAAATTCTTCACAGAATTAGAAAAAGCAAATCCTAAATTCAATTGGAAGAATAAGATACCCAGCATTGCCAAAGCAGTATGAAGCAAGAAAAGCAAAGCAGGAGGCATGACAATACCCAATCTGAAATTATACTACAGAGCCTTGGCAACAGAAAAAGCATAGTGTTGGCATCAGAATAGACATAAAGACCAGTGGAACAGAATAGAAGACACAGAGGCAAATTCACATACTTCCAGCCATCTGATATTTGACAAAGGTGCCAAAAATATATTTTGGTTTAGAAAAGACAACCTTTTAGCAAATTGTGCTGGGAAAACTGAATAGCTCTATGTAGAAAAATGAAACTACCTTTCACCCTGCATAAAACTCAAATTGAAATGAAAAGACATAGGAATTAGAACAGAGGTCTTGCAGCTGCTAGAGGAAAACAGGGTCAACACTCTATCATATAGGTGTTGGCACCAACTTTCTTATCAGGACCCCCAAAATGCAGGAAATAAAACCAAAAATCAATAAGTGGGATGCCATCAAACTAAAACCTTTAGCAAATGAAATGATTAAAAGCATGAAAAGAGAGCCTACAGGATGGGACAAAATCTTGGCCAGTCACTCCTCCAAAAGAGAATTAATATCCAAAGATATAAAGAATTCAAACACTTAACACCAATCAATCTGTCTATCACCCAATCAATAAATGGGCAAAAAGAACTAAACAGAAACTTCTCAAAAGAAGAATCACAAATGGCCAATAAATATATGAAAAAATATTCAACATCTATAGCAATCAGGGAAATGCAAATCAAAACTGCACTAAGATTTCATCTTACTCCAGTCAGAATGGCAATAATCAAGAATACAAACAACAATAAATGCTGGTGAGTTTCTAGGGAGAAAGGCACACTTACGTCCTGTTGGAGAGTCTACAGACTGAAAAGCAGCATGGAGATTTTTTTAAAAACTAGAGATGTAATCACCAGGACCCAGCTATCTCACTCCTTGGTGTTTCTCCAGAAGATCTAAAATTGGTATTCTATAGTGATACATCCAGCTCAATGTTTATAGTAGCACGATTTACAATAGCTAAGTTATAGAATCAACTCTATATTTGAGTTTTACTCAGCCATAAAAAAGAATGAAATCATGGTATTTGCCAGTAAATGGATGTAAATGAGGAATGTCATGCTAAGTGAAATTAGCCAAAATTAGAATCTCAAAGGTCAAATATTTTCTTTCATATGTGGAAGCTAGAGTAAAATAAAGGAAAGAAGGGAGGAAAGATAAGAAAACAAAGCTAAAAGGAAGATTGGTAATGTAGAAGGAGATCAAGAGGCAGAGTGGAGGGATGGGTAAGGAGAGGTAATGCAGAGTGAATTCTTGAAAAAATCGTGATATGTGCCTATATAAATATGCTACAGGGAATTTTACCTTTATGCATAACTAAAAAGTACCAAATATAAACAAATAGATGAGTGAAAGGAAGTCTAGTAGAGAAAGGGGAATGGGAGAGGACAAGGAGCATGGGAGGGAGAAGAGGGAGAGAAAAAGGGGAGAATCATGGATTGAAATTGAATTCCATGCCAGCATGAGTTTGTGAGGATGAACCCATAGTAATGTATAATTATAAAGCTCTAATTAAAAAATATAAAATCTGTGGAAGAATGTGCGTAGGTTTTATGCAAATACTATATCATTGTCTATAAGTGACTTGAGCTTCTACATAGTTTGATATTCAAGTGGGCTCCTGGGACCAATCTTCCAAGGATAATTAGGGTTAATTTCTATGGAGGGAGAAAAAAAAGGAAAGAGATTTGTGGAATTGGCTCACAAAATTTTGGGGGTTGTCAAGTCTGAAATCTACAGGGCAGTCAGCAGATGCGAAATCCAGGCAGGGCTTTTGTCTTGCAGTCTTGAGGCAAAATTTCTGCTTCTCCAGGAAACCCCACCCTATGCTCTGTGGATCTTCAGCTGATTGGATGAGGCCCACCCACATTTGCGTAGCTCATCTGCTTTACTCAAAATCAACTGAGTGTGAATGTTAATCACAGTTACATAATCAAACACCTTCCCAAACTAGAGTTTGAGCAAAAACTAGACACTGGGCTTGGTAGAGTTGACGCATAACCTTAACCCTCATGCCCTGATGCCCTGGAGCATTGCCACCCTATTTCTTTCTTGACTGGTACAGAGTAGGTGTTCCATAAATGACTGTTAAATAGGCAAACTGAGTCCTTAAGATATGATGATGTAATTCACACTTGCCTTTTTTCTTTTCTTTCAAATGCCAGACCATCACTGCTTCAGCGTGAGATCTCTCTCCTCAGGGGGCAGAGCCCTCTTCCCACTGAAAAGTTGAAAGTAGGAGATTTAGGGATAGGAGCCTCCGCTCAACCCAGAAGATACTCTGACCAGCTGTGAGTGGGCTCTGAGATGGAGTGCAGGAGGGATGAAGACAGCTATGTGCCATGTCCAGGGAACCAGAGACACATGCTGATGGCAGTTTATGGTGACCCTGCCCTGTTCTCCAGCCCCGGTACTCTGTCTCCAAGGAGGAGTTCTGTGGTGGGCTCAGGGCGTTTGTGCAGGACATGACATCAGCCTGCCCAGAGCCCTTTGTTCCCCTCAAAGGCGTCCCTCTCTTTCTCCTGCCCACATTTGGTTTCTGTTGCTGACTTGTCATGACAAGGCAGATGATGCTTATTTCCTCATCTTTTCCAGCAAGTCTGTAGGGGTACACAGTTTCCATCCTGCACAGCAAGGAGCAGTCAGTCACTTTGGTGTCTGATGATCTGGATTTGAGCTCAGGTCAGTTCTCAAGCGGCCTTTTGTTTGGAGAAGTGGTACGTCCTCCCCAGCCTTGCCAACAAGGCTGTCCTCAGAGGCTGACCCAGGATCCTGCTCCTCTTCCAGGACAGCATCTCAGTGTGAAGCTCCTGTTACATGGATGTGCCCCTAGGCTGGAATCCAGCAGCAAAGACACACTTGGGGCTCTCCAATTAAAACACAGAAAGACTTTCCCTTCTCTATCCAGAGCTGCATTCGGCCAACTCCAGGTGTGAGGGTGGATTCTTGTTCCCTGGAATAGAGAAGAAGGAGACAAGCTGAGTCCCCTGGAAGGGGCTGGATTCCTACAACTAGACCTCAGGGATCCCCAGTGCTGCCAGTCCCTTCTTTCCTCTTTAATGTAACTAAAAAGCACAATCTACTTCCCCCAAGTACGGGGTTGGGGGGTATGGTGTTAAATAAATAAATAAAATAAAAATGCACAAGATTTAATCATAGTAAATGGAGCCTAGCCTCTGTCCTTTGGTCTGTCTTTCACTCTCAGATTAAAAAAGACACTACTCCTTTTAAATCAAGTCTCTTTGAAAAAAATGTCTAAAGCGTATGGTTATGAAAATGTTTGAAGTGTCTAATGTCTTCATTACTGTGAACTTCCATTCCCACACATCTCATGAAAACAATAAACTAACTCACTTTTAAATTAAAAAAAAAATGTTTTTATGAACCCTTGGTACCTTTCTTTTCAAACAAGCGTTTTTCACAGTGATGGCTGTAAAGTCCCTGGTTCCTTGTGCTTGTCATCGGCCACCCTCCATGGCACTATCTTCCCTCTCCCTGATCGGTCACAAACCTTCTGGGCGACTGAAGCCTCCAGACCCTGAGGACATTACCCATCAGCCTCCCAGAGACCCGGCACATTTTGGAAGGGGCAGGGAATCCAAGCACCCTCCTGTATGAAGTGGGCATTTATTTATTTTTCTCAATTCCCATGGGTAGACATCATGTTTCGTTGCCTTCTTAATTTTTCTTTTTTCAATCCTAGTAAAAGCCTATGCTATCATGTGTCACATGCAGGACAACAGGAAGAGGCAGGCATTACCTGGCCTATCTCACAGATGAGAAAATGAAGACTGAGAGACTCTCAGAGTGCTGGAGAACCCAGGGACACCTCATTATAAAAATGACTAACGGGTGATGCTCGCCTTAGCTGACGGTTGGGTTGCCACACATCCTACTGTAGTTTGAAGGATAAATTACCAGTCATTTGAGAAACAATTGCTTTATATTTGGTTCTTTTGAAAACATTGGCTAATTCTTTGAGCCAATTTAAATTGTCATCTATGCAAATGAATATGATGGATGTTCTTTTGGGAAGGAGGTCAACAATCCTTACTTCCTAAGTAATGAATGTTAGAAACCCAGCACTGAGGAGATAAAGACTTTGACATGGGATAATTGATAATTGTATTCTGCAAAGTCACTGTAACTGCACACTTCCTGGGAATCAGAGGTTCCCCAGTTCAAATCTCTGCCAGACACCATGCCCCCCCCCCCTTGCTGTCACAGAATCTCAAGGAATAGGTTCCTTTATTTCCATCTTTCTGTGTTCCTCTTTTTATGGCAAGCACCTATCCTTGTATTTATCTCCTGTCTTCTATCTTTCCATGTTTGTCTGCTTACTTCAATCTCCATCTTAGGTCTTGGAATTTCTTGGACACTTTTCTTCTTATTGGTCACAGCTCAAAATCCCAAAGTGAACCAGGAAACCAAGGATCAAAGAGACAATGGCACTTCAGTGTATTTCAAAGGACTTTCACCAACCTCTTTCCTGTCACAACATACACTGAGTATTTACTCTGACAGAGATCATGTCAGCACTGAAATGAAATGGTAAATACAATGTCACTTCTTCCCCTGAGCAACTCATAAACTAAAATAGAGAGTTTGTTTATTCACAAACAAGGCCAAGGTTATTACAAAGCAGTAACAAAAATCTTTATAAGACACGGTAAGAGGATTGAAAAAAAAAAAGATCTCACTGCCTGCAGAAGATAAGCAATGACCCCCTGGATAAGGTGCTAACCAGAGACTTGAGGGCTGAGGATGTGTCCAGATTACCAACAGGGAAAAAATATAATTGTGTTGCATTTCTGATGAACGTATCACCATGATCCAAAGTCCTAGGAAAGGTCACTATGGAGGGGAAGCACCAAGTGGACTGAGTCTGTTTGAATTGGAGAAGATCCTAGTGCCCAGAACCAAGGAGCAACCATTGATAGTCAGGGCCCTCTCACTGGCACAGACTCTTTCTCCAATGAAGCCATCTCTTTTCCTGGGAATGTTATGATAAGGGAAACTTTGCCTGACACTTGGTGCACATTAAACACCAGGGAGAACGCCTGGTTTTAGCCATTAAAGAAGCATCCATCCTCCTGTGATGACTTTGAAGCCATCAATGGCGGGTTGAGTCCTTCTCTCATTCTGAGATCCTCTTCTGTAGTCACTCCTCCCATTGATAAGGACCCATAAATGTAAGGGATAATCTGGGAAACTTCCCTTATCTTAATCACATCTGCAAATCTCTTCTGCCCCTTTAGGTCCATATTTACAAGCTCTGGGGATTATGCTGTGGATGCTATTGAGGATCATTTTTCTGCCAACAGTATCACCTGAAAGGTAAAAATCCCAGTTTTCCTTTGCCCTATGTTTTTGCCATGATGTTTTTCCTTACCTCAGGCCTAGAGAAATGCAGTCAGCTGATCATGAACTGAATCTCTGAAATTGTGAACCTAAATTTTTCCTCCCTCTGTGTTCTTGTCAACTTTGATCACAGGGATGAAAAGCTGACTAGCAAGTCATAAATGTTCCCACAAAAGATAAGACAGATTTTCATTCTCATGCTTCCCCATCTGAGCCATGATATTCCCTGAATCCCGATATTACCATCTGGCAAATATGACCTGTTACTTCTAGGAGTGGTTAGGAGATGTGCAATCCCACGTAACCATAATGAGTGGATTCTAGATCCTGCTCCTTCTTTAGAAGGATTTTGAAAGTGAAGATAACTCAAGACAGTGCCTCTATCCAACCCAGAGTGGATTTGCACATGGGCAAAATGTAAACATGGGTTTTTTCAAGCCAATGATATTTAGAGTTTGTTACCAAAGCATAACTGAGCTTATTCCGACTCTTTTATAAAAATTAAACACAAATTAAATCTTCAAATATGAAATCTCAATGATTTAAGAAATGTTACATATTCAAGCTATGGGAGGAATAATTCTAGTTGACATTCATCATGATAATACTATAAAAATTTCCATTTCGACTGTGCTTTATGTCTGAGTGTTTAGCTTGTTGGTAGAGCAACTGCTTAGCATGTTTGAAGCCCTGCGTCCAATCTCCAGCTCTGCCAAAACTTTTTTTCTTTAAAGATAACCTATTATTTTATAAATCCAAACTAACAAAAAAAGCAAGTAAGTAGAGCTAATACTGGTAGGATCTGTCAGGAACTGGACTAAACAGTTTATAAAGAGTAGTTACTTTAACCATGTAGCTATAATTTGTAGATTATGTGATTATATGATTGGGTACAATTTGATTTACCTGCAAGGGACACACTTCCAACAACCTACTTCCTCTAGCCAGGCCTCACCTCCTAATTCCCACCACCTCTCAGTAACAACGAGCTAGGGACCAATCCTTCTACACATAAGACTTTGGGGGACATTGCAGAGCCAAACTAAAACAATTACTCCATTTTGATGGCTTCAGCATTGCCTGTGGCAAAAGCCACATCCTTGGTCTTGGTACATGTACTAAAATAAAATGAATAATGGCCATATTTATTGAGACCTGGGTCTAGATACCTGATATTCATGCAAAATCTCCTAATTCTTTTTTTCCCTGACACTGATTCTTTCTCCCCTTTCATCCTCGCAAACTGCAAACATGACCAGGATATGTTCTCTTCTCTAGCACTAAGCCCTTTCTTTTCTGGATTGGTTGTATTTTTTCCAGATTCCTCCTTCTGTGTCCTTAATGGAAATCACTGTAAATCACTCACAGGATGAACTTGAAGTTCCCAATGATTGAAGGGGTTGGGGAAGGAAGAGGAAAAGAAGAATAAGTCAGTAAAACATTCTTTTGACAAGGTGAAAAGTGATGTGCTAAAGACAGAAGCCCAGTAGGCCCAGAGGAGGATCCATCCATTCTCTTCTGATTGGAGCAGAACCATGGTGGAATTGTGGAGTTCTAGGAACATAAGCACTATTGGAGACAGTGGTACTTCTAAGAGAATGAAATGGAAAAAGGAATAGGTGAGAACACACTAAACTCTGGTGTCTGCCATTGTTCATATGCTCCCATGAAAGCCACGTGCACTCCAGTTAGTTGTGATTTATTTAAAAATCCCATCCTTTAACTGATTTGAAGTTTAAGAGGGTGTGTAATAATTACGTGATGCCTTCACTCTTCAAAAAAACTGAAAGTAGGAAAAATCCTTGGCTTGGAATATGCCCAGGCTCTGCCCTGAGAACTCCTGGAATTGTACTTGGGAATTCAAAGCCAGAGAGAAGCACAGCCAAGAATGAGGTGTTCTGGAGGATGTGCCAATTCAAATTTATTAATCCCTGATAATTACAGTAATTTTCACATCATAACTTTACTCGACATGTCTATTGTGTTGGTCTTTCCAAAATCCTGATAGCACCTTTGAAGAAATGTTCCTCCTCTATTCATTGCATCTCAGAGCACTGAGCTCAGAAGCAAACTATGCATGCAGCAGGTATGAAACACAGTCAAACTGGCTGGTAAGTCATGCAGCTGAAGAAAATCACCAATGCATCAGCTCCTCCAGGGCACGGTTTGTGATGGAATTTTTCATTAGCCTGATGAAGCTTCAAAGCATGTCCAAAGACACTTTCCAAATAAGGAATGATCATTGCAGAATGAATGGGAGCAAAAGCCAAGAAACTGAAACCAAAAAGCTGAAAAGCTCCTGTTTCCATAGCAACCAACTCTTTATTTTTCATTTTAAATTAAGATTGAATAGATATATGAAATGATGATGAACTATCAAAGCTGACTCTGGCTTCTAAGTTCAGTTCAAATGAATGAATTGGCCAGCATCTCTTCAACACTCTCAGGGATTACTGACTTTCTCTTGGGATGGGGACATCTTTAGGCAAACAGTTATACAGCAAATATAAATGTGCTATATAACACAAGATTAAATATACCATGAAGTTACACTATACTATGAAGTATTATTAAGGCATACAATGAACTCAATTTAGAGATGCCAGGGAAGGAAGGGATATTAGATTAAAATGAAAACTAATTAAATTGAAGACTAATTCGAATGCAATGGTGTTGAGTTAGAAAAGGATCTAATATTATCCTTGTGAATGGGAATTTACAGGAGGTACAGTGCAGGAACACACAGAGAGAATGCAATACTTCAAAAGGAACCAAACTGTTATTCATTTAGGGAAATGAAAGAATCCAGAGTAAGCACAGGTTGAGGCAGGCAGTTTTTCTCAGTGTTGATCACTGTCAAGTCTGAAATAGATTGGAATATTCAAGTTGGAAATACTTAAATTAAAGAGATCATTTTCACACTTGTCCACCAAAAAAACAGAGTTTGGAGCCAAAGAATACGTGTAGCCCAGGTAGGCCCTTGGGCACTACAGGATTTGGGGCTTTCAAGAGGCCTTACAGTTTCATGATCTCCCTAATTGTCACTTTAACACCAACATCTTCATTCCCTTCAGATCCTTCATCTGATAAGATTTCATCATCCAGGATGAGGAATTCATTCACTTGCCAGCACACCATGCCCATATTTGGTACCATTTCATAATAAAGATAGGAATTTATCAGATTCAAGAAATATTATGAATTCATGTGCACAATATGTGTGTTCCTGTTCCTACCTGTTTTGTTTTTGATTTTGTTTTTGTTTTGTTTATGCTATTCCATTCTTTTCCCCACACAAACTTACATTCCCTTCAACATCAGGACTTTTATAAATTCATGGGACAGAGAAAAGAGAGAGAAGTTCACACTCTCTCTCTCTCTCTCTCACACACACACACACACACACACACACACACACACACACATTTTCTGCGTTTGCTTTCTATAACTATGTAAAAATACCAGAGAAAATCAAGTTAGAGGAGGAAAGATTATTTTGGCTCATGATTTCAGAGGTTTTAGTCCATGGTCCCTTGATCCCATCCCTTTGACCCTTTGGTGAAGTAGAACATCATGGTGGAGAGCATGGGGTGGAAAAAAGCTGCTCACCTCATGGATGCTGGAAAAGAGAGAGAGACAGAGCAAGAAAAAGGACTCAAGGAAAAGTATACCCTTAAAGGACCTCCTGCTGTGACCCAGTTTTTCCAACTAGGCCCCCTGTTCTAGACCCTGCACGACCTCCTAATAGCACCACAGCCTGGTAGCCAAGCTTGAGCACATACCTTGGGGAGACATTTTAGATCCATACCATAACATTTATGTTCAAATTCCAGGGTCAGAGGCATTCATCTAAGATTTATACCGTTTCATGTAACATTCGAACTCTAGTTAGAGTCATATTATATAAAATTACACAAAAGGTGGAGGATACAGTGTGTGGACTGGAACACACAGTTAAGCCACATGGTTAAGAGCTATCACTGATCTCTTAATGAAAAATTATCCAGTACAAAATGTTATATGTAAATATTGTAGCAGACTCTAAACATCTCTCATTAAAGGATGCTGATTTAATTATTTTCAGTATGTAGTTCATTGCAATTATAAAGTATAACTTGTCTAGATACTGTTAAAAATAACTACCTGAAACATCTTGATTTTTTCACTCATAAAGAAAACCAAGAAGAAATGTATGAATTAGCATAATCTTGAAGGGAAATGCAGTAATAGGACAGTAAAATCAATTCAGTGATAAACAGTATAATAAATTCATGTTTTTACAAATACTAATTAATTAAATTATCAGAATTTCTCTCAATTTATATATTTTGCCAATTTTCTGTTCATAAATCTTTTAAAATCCAAGAAAAAATATTTTCACTTCATCAAATTATTTCTTTTGTGCATTCATTTCCAAATGAAACCAAGAGCCTACATTTAGGTTTTTCAGTCTTAAATCTTTACAATTCTTTTAATAGCAATATTGGCCTGTGAAAAGAAAAATCTTCAGTCCCAAATAAAGCTCAAGAATAATGATAATTCATATGACAGCCATGCTTGTTAAATTTGAAAAATATATCACCTTCTTATTTATCCTAGCTCCCTAAAAAGGAGAAGGAATTCCAGAAATATTAAGATAGACATAATAACTGAATAGGGATGAAATTTGAAAAGGGATTGTTTGGTATTATTTTCAAATGTCTCCCTTGAATAATGGGGTGAGTAAGATTTCTGTAATGAATGAAGACCAATGACATTCTTATTAGATTTCCCCTTTGGATAAATCAAAGTCACAGGGATACAGAGCAGACCAGTGGTAACCAGGGAGTAGGAGTTGGGAAAGAGGATGAATACAAAGGGCAGCATGAGGAAATTTTTAGGAAAGATGAAATCATTCTGTTTCTTCACTGTGGTGAGAGTTACATGCTTCTACACCTAAGAGGGGAGTTGGCTACATGTAAAATGAATCAACTAACACAAGAAAGAAAATCGAGAAGTGAAGAAAGAAGATGTTTAGGGATACTAAAAAATAAAATGTCAGAAAACTAGCATGTGATGATCTTGAAAAAGCTTCTAGAAAGAATAGTCAAAAAGGTCAACTATTTAAGTTGCCAATACTATCATCATAATTGGTCAAATTTGTTCATAAACATGAGAACCACACACAGGAAAGATTATCTATTTATGGGTCTATGTGTGTTTTTTCTATTTTTACTTGATTTTGTTATTCCAGTCCTTTTCCCAGAGAATGAACATATATATATATATGTATATACTATATATATATACACATATACATATACGTATATACATATATATATGTATACACACACACACACACACACATATGAAATTAAAAATCCAGAGGCAGATATGCTCATTTAAGATTCACTCTGTGTGATAGCAAGATTGACACAACAATAAGATTCACAATATATAATATTCCACAGAACATAAAGGACATGGTGATGAGATGAGGGAAGGATGAGCCAGCAGCAGATTAGCATTAATGACTTTGAACATGAACCAGTTCCAGGTGATGATAAAATGAAGGATGATGTAATCTGGGAAGTGGGTAATTGAGCAGGAATGGATAGGAAGGTCTTTGAAGGTCAGTCACAGACCTGAGAGGCAGGTCTTGAGTGGACTTCCCACATACCAACCAGTCTTCCAGAATGAGGGAAGAATTTAGTCAGGGCCAAAATCATTAATGAAGGACAAAGAGTGACTTTCTTGAAGATAAACAGATAAGAGGGATGCAAGGACTGGGATGGACAAAGCCTAACAAGGATGTATTGTTACCATCTTAGTGAAGACCATGAAAGCACATGAGTCTGCTGGGAAGAATGGGACAGTGAATCTGTGTGAGATGGGGTCATTTCATAAATTCTTTAGGAGGTTTGTTTATCTGAAGCATGATACCCATTTATTTGTATCCACTAACACTACTTTCAGGAAGTAGCTTCAATGTGGGAGGAAGAGTATTGGGAATATCTGTCAGGTGAGCTGAACATGAGGAAAGTTTTTATCCTTTAAATTGTGGGTGACTTGAACACTGAATCTCCCCAAGCTTCCATTTTCTTCATTTAATATGGGCATAAAATTCTACCTACTTCTCAGAGTTTTAGTGAGATTGAAAACAAATAGATATGCATGAAGAGCTTTGTAAATGAAAAGATGCTAAACAAGTAGAAGAGTATGTTACTGGCACTGGTGTTAGAAGAGGAATGTGAGCCAATTCATGAACTTTTCCCCTTCATTCCCATGAGAAGCATGGGAATCATTGACACTTCAGTTTCACACTCCCTGCCTGAGTCCTGCCTAATAAGCACCGAGTACCAAGCACAAGAGAGGGAGGGCCCAGACTCTGGGTCAAGGAACATGATGCTGGGGAGAAACTAAGTTTGGAGACTTTATCCTCAGAGTCATGTAATGACATTGGCAGAGCTGTAAATGTAATGACAGTAGAGGATTCGTGTTTTGAGAACATTGTGCTGGTAGCTGTGAATGCACAACTCTTCAAGGGACACATATGCTGGGAAACTATAGATGGCTCTTCTGAAAAGTTTGCTTGCTCAGGCAGAGAGAGCTGTAGAGTGTCAGGAAGTTACGTTGCCAAGATAGTTTTCCTTAAAGAGGGGCAGGTTCCATCTAGCATGTTCTTTAATGGACAGTATCAGCATCTAACCAGGAAGAAGAATTTGAGCCCTGGGCAGCCTGAGAGCTATTGGATAATATGTACTTTCTTAGAAGATGAGCATGGAAAATGAGTGGAGAAGGTGACCAACCTGAGATCTTTCTGCTGCACTTCCTTGAAAGGACACAACACCTTCTCATACCAGAGTTTCCTGTTTTGCATCACAACTCTCATATCCCGCTACTTAGTTCTGAGAAACTTCAGGGGTCCAGCTGATTGCCAAGGTTGAATCTGCCATGAGTGGGGCTGACCCACAGGCTGCTCAGTGACCTGCATACTTCCAGAACCTGGGAGCCTGGACTACACTCAGCAGAAGTTGCTGAGAAATTCTGGGCACAAAAGTTCAGGCTTGAATGGCCACCATCAGCCTCCATGCATCCTGAGGTGAAGAGCAGTGAGACTCTAAGAGAACCCACAGAAGGAAGAGGAGATAACAAATTTCAGAGGGAAACCATGTGGCATTTGTAATTTTAGATTACAGATGCAAATGTGCTTTAGAGAAACTCATCTTTTCTATGGATGAGAGTCAATGATTTGCTCATAAATAAATGGACATACTATATTTTGCCTTTGCAAATTAGAAAAAAAAAACAAAACAGCATAGTGTAGCAGGAGAGCACTGAGTTGAAAGAATTAATCCAAACTCCACCATTTTCCTACTTGATGGTCAAGCCTTATCCCATCCTGGATCTTGTCTTACCATCTGGACTGTGAAGGAGCTTGATGCTGCCCAAGGCTCCTCCTGTTCCAGAAAGCCAGCACCACAGGGTGCCCACGACAACAGTCAGTGATTGAACCACACTGACACGTAGTCAACATAAGTGCTACCAGGCAGGTGGAGTGATGGTTCTCCAGCTCCCTGCAGGTAAGATGTGCCGTTGACATTCATTCCTGGTAGGGTGATAGCTGAACATCACAGGTGAACAGCAGGGTGTTAGGCAAGAGTAGCACACATGAGGTAAAGGGCCTCAGATAATGTCTAATCTTGTGGATATGAGAAGAAAGAGTGTTTCCAAAAGAATCCCCATGTGGTTTTGAAGGTCAAGGTCAAAGCACAGTTTTTACAAAATTTTTATGCATTTAACATACATTTATTGAGGAACAAATATGAACCACATGCCATAGAGTCAAAGGTTCTATTTTTGTGGACCTTGGGGTCTGATGGTGGGAAAGACAGTCAAAAGATAAATAAAGGTGATTTAAGATGTAGGTCTTATTATTATTTTGGGATGGCAAGGCCAGATGATTAGGAGATAACTGCTACTAAAAAGAGGGTTTGTCACTCAGAGTCCAAAAGGAGTTGGGCACATCACTCCACACAGGAGCAATCACAGGGCAGGGCAGGAGGCAGAGGGAGCTGGGGGAAAGTGAGCAGGAACTTTGCTGTGGTTTCTGCAGGAAGGAACCCTGAGGCAGGCTTAAGATTTGTCAGTTTGAATCATTTGAGTGTGCTCTGGGTGTAGGGGTGGGCCTGGTTGTCTGGTGTCTGGCCTTGGGTGAGGAGGGCAGCTGGATAATGACAGAGTATGAGAACCCCACAGAGGCAGTGGTGGAGTGAGCTCTGGATTGGTGGTTTCCATATGAGAAGACAAACCGTTTGCTGTCTCCAGGAACTGGCTAACCCTGGAGGCCTTGACAAAGCCCAGATGTCCAAGGATCAGAACACAGAAAACAACAGGGATGCTTAAAACAAAATGTAAACTACAGTATCAAGCAGTATAAACACTCTGAAAAAACAAGAGTGAAGCAGGTAAGGGCAAAGCCATCAGGGGTGGGTAGTCCAGTAGTAGGAATCAGAAGCCCGGTGGATGGGGTGTCACTTTGAGACCTAAAGCAGTCAGTGAGGAAGGAGCCAAGCAGGGTCTGGGGAAGAACATTCCAGTCAAAAGGAACTCAGAGGAGAAGGAGAGCTCCCCCAGCCAAAATATAGCAGGACAACTGGAGGAGAAAAGAGAAGAGTCCTGGGAAGAGATGTGGGACAAGGCTGGAAGGTGGTCAAAGGCCAGTCATGGGAAGGACGTTGGAAGCCATTCTCAGTGACAGGAAAACCACCAAGGGATTTTACACTGAAGAAGGAACATCATCTGAGTTTTCTATTTATGAGGCCCATCTGTCTATGGTGTGGAGAATAGACTCAATGACACCAGTGTAGAAATGGGAGCTCCCTTAGGAGGTGACCACAGCTCTCTGAGCCACAGATGGATGCTGGGGCTTGAGTGTCGGGTAACATGGAGGAAGTGGGAAATTTGAAGTTGAATTTTGAAGGTGGGAACTGTCAGGTCTGCTGGTATCTGTGGGTGTGAGGGGAAGTTATTGCAGGAAATTAATAAAGGGAATGTTCAAGAAGAGGAAGTGGTAGTCAACAACTGTAAATGCTTCAGGAAGAAGTGGGATAAGAATCACTTAAAGTCTGCTTGAGTCACAGGAGATGCCCCGGGTGACTGCACTGCCTGCGTCATGGTTGCTGTGCTGCGTGCTGGGATGCAGAGAGGGGACCTCCAGGAGACATGGGAATGCTTACAAAGAACCAGAGAGACATGGGAAAGACATTGAAGGCAGGAAGCAACAGGGTCTTTTAGGAAACCATAAATTATGTTGCATTTCTCCCTTTGAAAAACCCACGCTTCATCGTTGGAATGTATGCTCACAACAACAATTTCTGAAGGACATGTAGATTTATTGCTAAAGCCCCAAGTGCATATTGAAGCTGCCTCCAGAGCCCAGTCAGGAGAGCAACTGGACAGCCTTCACCACATGGGAGCCTGTCTCAAATGGCAGAAACAGCAGTCACTGCCAGGCACCAGTGCTTAGTGAGTGGGCTCCACTGGGTCCACCCTAGTCCTGAGTGAGAGATAGAATTGCAAAGGCAATTCCTGAGAAGTTCCCATTGCGAATAGCACACTCCAAAATGCTCCTATGTATAAAAAATCCTTCCTGGCTACTGCTGGCCACAGTGGACCAGGACAGGTCTAGGGCAGAGCTTACTTAGCAAGGCTATCTGTTACAGAAGAGGAAGCCCAGGAGGCTGACCTCTCACCTCACTGTTCTCTGTCAGACCGCACAAATCACTTTAGCCCAAGTGGTCATTTCTAGGACCCTTCCTTCCAGTAAGGAGACCCTATCAAGGCCCAACCTCACATGAGAAAAAATTTGCCTCCCTCTGTGATGAGGCAGCAATCCAGAAAGACCAAGTAGGGCAGGAGAAAGGGGGAGAGGCCTGCCGTCTATCCTAAGCAATCACTGTGAGGTTTTCTTTAACGAGAGATTTATCATGGTGTACCCCCAAACACGTGAATTACACAAAATTTACAATAGTGCATAATCCACTGCGGAGGCCTGTCATTATTCCTCCCTTGAGCCACACCCTGTGGGAGCTATCGCCACCCCATAGGCAAGGACATCTGATTTGTACAGCATACTGGGCGAGGTGCCACCTTAAGGGCTGGGCTTTCTAAGGAGTCTAGAGCCTCTGTCTCTTGAGTGTAGGCACTGTTCAAAACAAAGATCTGTTGGGACAGTACCCTGAATGAAATCACAAGGAATGTGGCAGAGGATGCCAGGAGGCAATGCCATGGGGAGCTGTGGGGCTCCTGCAGGACATTTGTTAATGAGGCTGAATTGGGATCCACATTTCCAATTCCACCCCACTTAGCAAACTATCCATATCCTGATGGTTGATACACCTGGAATGCAAACCCAGGTAATCTAATCTGACATCAAATCAGTAATAAGATTGGTGAGATGTGACCTGCAGTTTTGCCTATGGATAATTTGGGCCAATAATTTAAAGTCCTCTCTCTCTAATCTTCTTTCAAAGCCCACCAGACAGTAGGGAGCCTCAGAAACAGTGTGAATGGAGCTAAATCCAGCTCATCAATGCCTGTGCTCCCTCAACAGCCCATGGGGCAAGCTCCTCAGAATGCAAAAGCATGCTATTCTGCTATGATCTGAATATGTCCTCCTCCAGCATGTGTGTCCCTAAGGTGACAGAGTTGGTAAGTGGGGCCTTTGAATGGGATTAGGTGCCTTTATAAAAGGACTTGATTGAGAGAGTTCATGAACTTTTGCAATCCTTCTGTCCCTTCTACCTGGTAAGGACACAGTATACTGGGTAATATATTTTGTTATAGCAATGCAAAAACAGACTAAGACTCACTCCCTTTCCAGAACCCTTCTGTGGCATCTATCATCTCTCTTGTTAAAGCCAGTTTCTCAGAGCAGAATCCCCATTCTTTGGGATTTGGCTCGGTCATGCTTTCAGGGAAAGGCCCCTATACTCATGGCCCATCTCCCTGGCTAATAAAACTGAAAATTTTTTTCTTTGCCTTTGAACCTCCTAGTGATCTTGTCATCATTTATCACATAGATATGTCCTTTGCCTCCTAGTCAATTTGTACCCAGGGGAACTTTTGCTCAAACTGATAAAACCTAATTTCAAAGTCTTTGTGCACAACTCTGCAAGGTATCCTTCAAATTACAGTCTCAACAATTAGTCTCAACAATTAGTTCACAACATGCACAACTTTACAAGACAACTCTTCTCTGGGATGTCTCCCCTAGTAGACCCTTCTCTTCTGTATTAACATGGTCCTATGAACTGCCTTATCTGAACTCATGATTTCCCATTGGGATGTTACATTGCTGATAACTCCAAAAGACCTGTTACAACCAAGAACCTTCCAGGTTTACCTTTGTGACAAGTCCTAACAGTGTCTGGGTCACATGACCTCTTGAAGTGAATGGGAAGTCTGTCTGTGCAAGTGTAGATTTGGCTGGTTGGTGGGGCAGGGGCAGTCCCCAGCTGAGAAACAACTGCCATTCTTAGAAGGGGCTTCTGTGACCAGCTGTGAACTCACTAGTTAAGGGCAGCTGGTGGAGGCAGAATGGGCTGCTGGGGCCAGAAGAGGAAGACTTGTAGAGCCCGGAGCCCCACCAGCCATATGCACCATGCTCAGACCCCACCTTCTCAAGCGGGCAAGGCAATGCCCATCTTCATCTTCTCTTACCAGCTATTTCTGGCAAAAAGCTGCAATGTGAGTTTGAAAGGATAAAGAAAACTGCCATTATTTCAAGATGACAACAAGGATCAAGTAATAGACATGTTCCATGGATGGTGTCAATGAAAATTCTTGAAAATCAACCCTAAAAATTATTAGTTTTTCTCTCAGAATCAATCCTAAAAAATTATTAGTTTTTCTCTGTGTCTCCATTTGCTCATTCCCCAAAAGGAAAGAATAATACCCACCAGGTTTCCAAAATGACAAGACACAGAGAAGCACCTGGGTTGGTGTCTAAGCCCACTGAGCATGGGTGTCCATGATGTGCTTCCCTTTTCTTCCTAAAAATGGGGCCATGAGTCAGGTAGGCACTGGTCTTACCACCATGACCACAGGCACAGCTCAGACTCCTGGAGAATCCCAGCCTAAGGTGGGGTGTGGAACACAGCTGGCGCACCAGGGAAGCCGGGATGAGGGGTTTTTCTTTTTAGGGAGTTGAACACATACTCCTCCCCTTTCCTCAGAGCTTTCCCCTCTCCCACTGGGACCTCACAGGTCTGATGTAGGTGGAGGTGCTGCCTTGGCAGCAGGTCCCCTGCTGACTTTCCCAGACAGAAAAAGAGCTACGGGCCCTGCCTCTTGAGTCTCTTCCATGACTCCTGACTCTTTCAAATATGCTGGGGCCAGAGAGGCTGGAAGGGCAGCCTCCTGCCATGCCTTTCCCGATTACATTCCCACCTTCCTTCCGCATTCTTTATCTTAAACAAGGAAGCACAGTGAATTTTACAAAGCTGAACATAAAGTTCATTCAAATCCTAAAATCTTTGGCCAACAGGGAGTCCTTGGGCAGTGCTAAGAATGAGGACAGGCAGTTGTCAGGGCTGCACATCAGTGCTGGGAGCCACAGCATTCCCTATTGCTATGCAACCTTAAAAGCTTTACAGTTGGGAGTTATTTATTTGATATTGGGAAGGTCCTGAAAGAGACCTTTTTTTTTTTTTTGCTATTTATCACATGTAAAAATTTTCCTTAGATTTAACTCATGTGTGGTTCATGTGAGATGCAGTGAGATCTCAAGTGATCTAGTTCCAAGATTCTGAATTTCAGACAAGACCAGCTTCTTGTCTTGGTCCACAGACTACACTTTCAGAGTTCAGTTCCTAAGGAATGAGGAGGTCTTGTGCCTGTCCTAGCACGTAGATGGCCATGAGAATCCTAAGAACAGAATCAGAGATGAGGAAAGGAAGTTTAAAGGTGTCCCCCCTCAATCCAGATTACTGAATGCTTCCCTCCCCAAAATGTAGAAATTAAAAATAAAAAACAGACCCAGTATAAGCAGAAAATAAAAAATGAAAACCATGAAGCCATTCCTCCTTGTGTGGGTGAAGGTCTCACTAGTCAGCTTGTGCCCAACAGGTATATTGAAATTGATCTGGGAAAGAGTCTTTTAAGGCAGAGTAAGTGGGACACAGGGGCCCAAGGGGCAGCATTGAACAGCAGTGGGATAGACAGTGTGCCTGAGCCTGCTCTCCCTGAGTTGTAGAGGTGGCTCTACTAGAAAACACCCAGAAAAACCACTCCAGATGCAGGAACTCACACAAGAGATTTTATTAAGCAGACAGGCAGAGTGTCTGCCCGCAGGGCGAGAGAGAGAGAAAGAGAGAGAGAGAGAGAGAGAGAGAGAGAGAGAGAGAGAGAGAAAGAGAAAGTGAAAGAGTGAAAGAGAGAGCAAGAGTAAGATTGAGTGAGAGAATAAGAGAGAGAGAAAGAGACAGAGTGAGAGAGAAAAAGAGAGAGGCAGATGACCAGAGTGTCTACTCTCAGGGCTGGGGGAGAGAGAGAGAAAATGGCTGGAGAGCTTCTCTTAAGTAGTTTGAATTTCCCAGGCTAATAGCAATTGGACCAATGACTAACGAGGAAGTTCGCAGGTTGACAAACTAGGTTGTAAAATGGGAAGGGGAGGAATACTGGCGGCAGCTAATGCCAATACTACAGCAAACCAGGCTGAGTAAGGAGAGAGGGAGACATGGATGGAGTCAGAAGAACCAGATGAAAGATCCCTCCCTTTCTCTGCCTGCCCTCCATGCCTTGCTGAAGTTTCCCACTGGTCAGACCTCTAAGGGGCCAGGGAGGAAGAAAGGTGCTGCATTTCATCAGGGCCTGTCCCATAAAGTAACCAGAGCAGCATCAGGGGATGAAATGGGTAGACCAGGAATGGCCTTGTATCTTGCAGTCTTTCTGGATTCACTTTACAGTTCCAGTAATTTTTTCAGATTCCTTGGAAATCATATCTGCAAGCAGGAGCAGTTGTATTTCTTTTTTTTTGTTCTGTGTCTCTTCTATTTTCTTTTTGCATTGGCTGGAATTTGCAGTGCTTCTGAGTAACCTTGGGAAAGCAGAAGTTCTTGGCTTAAGAGTGACACAAGCTATAGATTTTTGTAGATACTCTTTCAGGTTGAAGACAATTCCACTTTCTTCATAGTTTTCCAAAAGTTTCCATTATGTAAAGGTGTTAGGTTTTGTCAGGTGTTTTATTTATTTCAATTGATATAATCATTTGATTTATCTTAATTACGTGGTTAAAATGTTGAACTATATTGATTTTCAAGTAATGGACCAGAATTTCATCTCTGGAATAAACTCTACTTAGTGATATTTTACAATCTTTTTCATATATTACTGGATTACATTTATGGACATTTTATTAAGAATTGCATTTTTTTAGTCATGAGAGAGATAATAGTTTTCTATGTTCATATCTTTGATTTTGATATCAGAGTAATGCTAGCCTCAGAAAACAAGTAGGAAATGTAAAGAATGTTAAGTTCTCTTAATATGGTCTTGCCATCATTTGGTATCTACAAGGTCTGTGTAATGATTAATTTGAATTGCCAACTTGATTGGATTAAGAGATGCCAATGATTAAGGGGCTTCTGGCTGTATCAATGAGGGAATGTCTAGGAATGATTGGAATGTGGAGTAGGAATTGAAGTGGAGCACCTCCCTAAGTGTGGGCAGCACCACCCAATAGGATGGAATAAAAGCTGGAAGAACAAGGAAGCAGATGCAGATGCAAGCTCAGCTCTTCTTGAATGGGTTCTTGATTGCTGCTTCAATCTTCTGAGGATATCATACTCTCACTTCTTCACTCTTCCACAGCAGACTCTATCAGTGATTCCCTAGGTACTTTCCAGAAGCCCTAGTCTCAGACTAGGGTACCAGTGTTGATCTTTCTTCTTCTGGGGCTTCTGCGTCTTGGACTGCACTGCTACTGGTTCTTCCAGCTCTCCAGCTGCAGATGGCCATTGTGGATTATCCAGCTTCTGATCATGTAAGCTGACCTAATAAATCCCCTTTTATAATCATACTTCATATTGATTCTGTTCCTCTAGAGAACCCTGACTAATACAGTCTGTAATATCTCCTGTTTCATTAATGATGCTGGTAATTTTATCTTCTTTATTTTTTCTTCGTTTTTCTGACTGGAGGTTTGTCAATTAATCTTGTCAAAAAATTATTGATTGTTTCAATGATTTTCCCTTTTTCTGTTTTTATTGATTTCTGCTCTTAACATTATTGTTTTCTCCCTTTTATTTTGCTATTCTTTTTCTGATTATTTGAGGTAAAAATTTATTGATTTGAGACATTTCCTGATAGTTACTGGAAGCATTCTGTATTATAAATTTACCTCTTGGCTCTGCTTTAGCTAGTCCTAAAAATTTAAGTATTAAATTGTGTGATTGTTCTTTTAATTGTCCAGAGACCTCTCTGGCTATACTTGCATATTTGCCTATTTCTATTTCTTCTTTTGGTTCTCTCTCTCTTTTTTTTTTTCTTCCATGTTTTTCAGCTTTAGTGTTTGTTTCATAGACATTTGGTACTATTATACTAATTGACCCTTTATCATCCTGTCTTGTTCCTTTCTGGTAACTTTCTCTGCTCTGAATTCAACTTCATCTGGTATTAATATAGCCAGTGTTTTGTTCTTTTGATTAATATTTTCATAATACTCATGCCCTGTTGCTTTTGATCTTCGTGGACCATAAAATTTAAAATTAGTTTCTTATAGACAGAGTATACTTGAGTCATGTTTTTTAATCCATTTGTCACCTATTTAATTAGCATATTTAATCCATTTCCATTTGATGTTGACAATTTAGGTTTGCAATATTTCATTTTATTTATTCTCTCTTCTTTACTCAGTTTTTCCTCTGTTTTTCCTCTGTTTTCAGTTGTGGGAAGCCATATATAAATAATGGGTTTGTTTGAGCCATGATAAGGCAGGGAAGCTTTTCACTGGGAACTCCTGGGTGAAATTCCGGGTTTGAGAAAACCCCTATCATGCTGGCATCCTGCCTTAGCTCACAGCCTTAGGATCAAACACAGCCACCTGGAGATGGGCATAACCTGTCAAGCACCAAACCACCTGTTTACTTCAAGACCCCTGTCACTCTGAAACTGTATCCCTGCCACATTGAAAGCTTTGATTCACTTCCCCTTAAATAAAGGATCGGGGCCTTTTTCAGTTGTTTAATTCCAGTTCCTGTCAGGGCTGGAAGATCCATCATGAGTCCCCTTTTAAATCTAATTTCTGGCTTTGTCTTTATTTCTTAAAGATTATTTCAAACTTTTATTTTCTCAGGTGCTCTGAGGGGCTGGTTACACTGGCATATTCAGTGTTTAGATGTATCTTTCCATCTGTCTGTACTGCTTTTACATATTCTCTTTGTGTATAATATATTTTAGTGAAAATTTTATGTTTCCAGTCATGGAGATAGAATTGAGATTTTTATCAGTTTGAGTAAAGTATAAAAAATCCTTTTGCATTCCTTTACCTCCACCATTTACAATTGTCAAGTATTTCCTCTTCACATATTGAATCATGTCAGAAATGTAAAAATGTCAAGCACCAAACAGTACAGAAAACAAAAGAAGGCGCAGGTGTTATGTATAACCACATGTTTTTGACTTCTGTTGTTCTTTTCATCTTCCTGATGTTGTAAAATCCCTTCCTTCTTCATTCTCTGTCAATTTGCACAACCTCCCTTAGCCATTCCTTTAGGAAAAGTCTACCAGCAATAAGTATCCATGACCTTCCTTCATGTGATAACATCTTGATTTCCCGTTCATCTCTGAAGAATATTTTTGCAGGATATAGGGTTGTAGATGGATTTTCTTTTGCTTTTTCACTGTTTTTCTTGCAGCATCTGAAACATGTGCCACTTCCTCTGGTCTTCATGGTTTCTGGTGAGAAATCCCCTTATCATTTAAATCAGTTTTCCACCAAGCAAAATGTCTTTTCTCTTGTTTTCCAGATATTTTCTTTGTCTTCATGAATTATAAACTTGATTGTGATGTGCCTTAGCGTGAATATTTGGGGATTTACCTTACTAGGAGTTTATATTGCTTCTTAAGTCTATATTTTATGTATTTTATAAAATTTTACAAAAGTTGTAATTTGCTGTTCACCCACAGAGCCCAGCACCTCTGCTTGTTTGTAGACCACACTTTCTCTTAGACCACACTTTCTCTTGTGGTTCAGAGTGAGTGATTCCTCTGTTTTTATCTCTCAAATGAATGACCCTTTCTTGCCATCTCTCCCATTCAACTTGTGAACCCATGCATTCGATTTGTTCTTTTAATTTCCTTTATGGTATTTTTTAGTTCTAAACTCCAACTAGCTTTTCTTTATGATCCCTATTTCTTCACTGAGTCTTGCTCTTTGCTGGTTTATTTGGAGGTGGGTGGTAATGGAAGGATTTCATGATGGCTCTTCCAAAATCTCCACCACCATTCTAGCATCTCTGTCATCTTGGTGTTTGTCTGTTTTTTGTTGTTTTTGTTTTTGTTTGTTTGTTTGTTGTTTTGTTTTTGTTTTTGTTTTTTCCATTCCAATTAGGACTTTCTTAGTCTTTTTTATGGACATTTTAGGCACTATGGTGTGATGCTTATTTAAATCTTCTCTTGTAGACTTACTTGGACCCTGCTCTGGCAGGCCAAGTGATGGTGCAAACTCATTATCAGGGAAGTCAGAAGCAGGGCTGCTCCAAGCCTCTGCTGATGCCATCCTGATTGGGAGGAGTAAAGGTACCCGGGTTCTGTTTCTTGCATGACACCTCTGATGTGATGGGTGGATGAAGACTTATAACTGTCCAGTGGGGACAAAAGTCCTGGCTTCATAACTCAGGGAGCCTAGTGGGGCTTGAAGAATCTCATTATAGATGATGAAGGTGGATGTGTAAACCCCTCACTTGGTCTTGGCTGATGTTTTAAATTGCTGCTTCAATCTCATTACTTAATATTGTTCTTTTTGTGTTTTCTATATCATCTTGCTCAATTGGGGTAGGTCATATATGCTAGAAATTTGTCAATATCTTCTAGATTTTCCAGTTCATTGGAATATAAATTTTCAAAATAGTTCCTAATGATCCTCTGAGTTTTAAGAATGTCTGTGGTGATACTTCCTTTTCTTACCTCTAAGTTTGTTGATTTGGGTCATCTCTCCTCCTTTTGGTCAAGTTTGGCTAAGGGTTTGTCAATCTATATTTGGCACTCTGGTAAGCTGTTCTCTCTCTCCTCTTCAATTCCAGACTGTGGAGGAGTTGAGATGTGCTATTTCCCCTCCACTATCTCTGGGAGTCAGTTTATTTATTTATTTTTCGTACTAAGGTTTATGAAATAGAGTTCTTTTTTTTTCCCTTGGGCTTTAGCTATTGTGCAGTTTGTTTAATTACTTTGTGACGCAAAGTTAGAGGAGTCTGTGTGCATAGTTTCATTGCAGAGTTTCACTCACTTCTTGGCTGGCCAGTTGACACACCCCTCTTTCTGGGAGTGTCAGACTGTGTGCTGAGGGGAGGAGTGTGGGACAGGTAAGCCCATCCTTCAGTCTTCTAGGCTTGAGAGAGATGACTCAGAAGATCACCAGATTCGGTCTAGGGTTGGTTCCCTATCCCAGATGTCAGACCACCTGTTTTAAGTGAAATAGGTCTTCTCTCTTCCCAACTTTGTAGTTGCACCAGTGCTGGATTGCTTTGAAATGCTCTTGGGGAGCTGCTAAGATAATGTGGCTTCCTCTGATCCACCTTATTCCACTCCCAAAAGGAGTAACTCCATAGATTAAAAGGACATTAAAATTACAGTTCATTAGGATAAGAAAATTGGGGTATAAAGGCAAAAGGGAGGTTGGAGTAATCAAAAGGTGAGAGGAGAGAGGTAGCACATGAAGTCCTTAAAGAGTGTGAGAATAGAGAATATGAGAGAGGAAAAGATATTTTGCTATTAGAAAGAGAGGCAGGCAGAATAACAAGTAAACAAACAGAGGAAAACAACAACCCCCCAAACCAACCAAACAAACAAACAGAAAAGAAACTTTAAAAAAGCTATTACTATCTCTTAGGAAAACAAAATGAAATAATAACCGATTAATAAAAGGAAAAGAAAATGATAAAATAGAAAAAATAGAAACAGGTGTATATGTATATATAGGAACTGATCAACAAATATAACCAAAACAACTGAAAAAATAATTTAAACAAAGAAAAAGAAAAATATCTTAATTAAAAATACTAGAATTTTCCCTCTGAGGTGACTGAATTTGTGAATATTTGTATCCTGTACTAGATTGTCCTTTTCCCCCCTTACTTCTCAGGCTATGCATCTCTTAGAAAAAGCAAGGGCTGGGTATTATTAAGCCCATCTTCTTTTTGTGACTTTTTGCCACTCTGCCTGCTGGGGAATCTTGTAAGCATAGGTGGTTGAAATGACTTGTCTTCTTTTATTTATTTATTTATTTTTTAAATTCTTACAGACTTCATTTTGATTCATTGTACACAAATGGAGTACAAATTGTCATTTCTATGGTTGTGCATGATGTACATTCATACCATTCATGTAATCATATGTGTACATAGGGTAATGATGTCTGTTTCATTCCACCATTTTTCATATCTTCTTTGCTTACCAGTGCACAGAGGCATGGAACTGGAAGCAACTGCCACTGGAGTTTTGTCCAGATGTCTTATATTGCTGCTGTTTCTGCTTGGAAGTGGTCCAGAGATCTATTTAGGAAGTTCTGGTGGCTGAAATTGAGCCTTAAATGAAACTCGGGACCTTTGTATGTGGTATCTACTCCAGAGTCATTAAATTCTTTCATCCCTAAGGCCAAGTAGATGCTAGTATTAACTGAAAGTCTGGGTTTCTAGCATCTCCCAAGAGTTCTTTTGGTAGGGCACAGTAAACAACCACTCTGGGTGGATAGTGCACTGTAGGTTTCCTGTAGTTCCCTACCACCAAATGGGAATGTCCAAATCTCCACCCTGGAATTGTAATCATGCCTGCATGTTAGTGTATTCAACCCTTTCCAGGGGTTGTTAGTACCACAGAGCTCAAAGGCAAAGCAAATTTTACTCTCTTGTCCTTAATTTATTTACACGTGCTTTTGAATTTCCCAAATCATTTTCAGCTGGTATTCATACCACAGAGCTCAAAGGGAAAGTGGGTTGTGCTGTTCTCCATATCTCTGTCTTGAATCCCCCTGGATCCATTACTCTCTATAATTGTTCTAGGATCATGATTTGCCAGGTGCCCTTTGAGTCATGCAGTAAGCTCTGGCACAGTCAGAGAAGAAGTATTTGCTAAGATCTGTCAGGTTTCCATAGGAACAAGTTTCTGCATGTACTCCTGGACTTGGATTTTTACCACAGTTCTTTGCTTACAAGTTGAGAAACAAGGAGTGTATTTCAAATGACAGCAGTGCAGTCTTTGCATCAGTTTAGTACAGACTGTTCTACAGGTGTTTATGTGCCAAATTTGTCTGCTGTGTTTCTCTTTCTCTTTGTATGCCCCCTCCTTTTGCAGTGATGTAACATGACTGCTGCTGCTGAGCTCAGGTGTATTCCCTTTTACCTTCCATTTATAACACCAGAATCTCTGGGATTCTCTGAATTATTTGCCTAGTAGACAAATAATGACTTATGATGATTTTCTTCAGAAAACCAGCTTGTTATGAATTATTATTTCTGTTATTTCAATTCTGAACAACAGAACAAGTGGTAATAAATTCTTCCTCTACCCCATCATCTTGGAGCACTTAGAGCATGGTAATATTAATTACTTCTGCATTCCAGATCTACTCTTCCTTACCTCCATTGTGGAGTAGTCCATTTCCCTCTTGACAATCCAGATCAATCACCCCAGCTAAAACAATCTTACTGATTTAGAGGCATAATAATTTTGAATGGTCTCATTCCTTTCCAGTGTCTTGATTCCTTGGTCAATAAATACTGGCCTTGGGAGGAAAATTGTCACATATTGCATATGGATTCAGAGCACATACAGTCTTCAAGGAGTGTCCCACCCTGAAAATTATTGCTATGTGTCTGGTGTATAACTGAATCTTTAGAGGACCATTCCGTTTTTCTATCAGTCAACAGCTTCAGGATGGGGTGGGACATAAGACCAGTCAATTCCATAAGTATGAGCTCATTACTGCTCTTCTTTGACTGTTAAATGAGTTCCTTAATCAGAAAGAATGCTTGCATAGAATATCATGATGATGGGTAAAGCATTCTGTAAGCCCATGGATGGTAGTTTTGGAAGAATTATTGCATACAGAGCAAGTGTCTGTTCAAGAAGATTGTGATGCTCTTTCTTCTATGATGGAAGTGGTATAATGTAATCAATCTGCCACCTAGTCATTTGGTGATCACCCTGGAGAATAGTAATGTAATAGAAGTTCAATGTTGGTCTCTGCTACAGGAAACTTTGGCACTCAACAGTGGATATAGTCAGATCAGTGTTGATGAGTAGAATTTTATGCTGCCAAACCCCGTGTATAGCCTCCAACCTTGCCACCTTGGCTACTTAGCCCATCAATCCATTGGTTGATGATCCAGGTAGGTAGAGAGAGAACTGATTGATATCCACAGAATAGTTATCTCATCTACTTGATTATTAAAATCTTCCTCTGCCAAGGCCACCATTTTGTGATTATTCACATGGGACTCAAGTACCTTGACTTTTTATCCATTAAGAGAGGTCTATCCATACATCTGTTCCCAAGTTCCCTGGTCACCAATTTTCCAATCATATTCCTTTCAAGTCCTTACCATTCAACTAAACCATTCTCTGTAGCCCATGAATTAGTATATATTGATGCATCTAGCCTTTTTTTCTCCAAAGTAAAATGAACATTCAGGTGCATCTCAAAGTTCTGTTCACTGGGAACATTTACCTGCAGCATTCTCCTCTGGAGAAGTCCCAAAGAGGTATTAAGCGAGTGCTGCAGTTGTCCACTTTCCTGTGGTGCCTGCATATTGTATTGTACCATCTGTAAAATAGACCTGAGTCTTCTCTTCCTCTGTCAGTTGATCATAGGAGGGCACTCCCCATGAGTTCATAGGTATGTAGTAAGAGAAAGAAGATAGGGCAGCAGAAGTGGAGGCCATGTGTGTATGGGACACTTCTCAGAATTATTTGTGCCTGAAGGACATGTTTGGGCCAAATTACATATATATTCCCTATGATGATGGAGTGTTGGCATTTACACCAAAGTTTATGACATGGTGAGTCAGCTAACACCCCATTCAAGATGGATGGGTCAGATAATTTGGTGAACCATACCTAATGTTCAGTTTCCACTAATGCTCAGTAATAGTCTCAGATCTTTCTCTTAAGAGGATAATAGTTTTGGGTAAGGCAGTATTTTTCTCTAAAACCCTAAGGGTCTCTGATGTGATTCACCTTCAGGGGCCTACCAAAGTCTCCAAACAGTATCCCTCTGTACCACTAATACTAAGTATCACTGAATCTGCTGGATCAAATGACCCAAATGTCAGAGTAGCCCTGCACAACTGTCTGGACCCATTGCAGAGCCTTCTCCTTTTCTGGACCCCATGCAAAATTAACAGATCTGCCAGTCACTTGGAGAATTAGCAACCAAATGAGGAGTATGTTGCCTCCTCCAAAATCCAAATTGATTCATTAGATAATGTTCTCCCTTCTTGTTTCTCGGAGGGTCAGATGCAACAACTCATCCTCTACCTCAGAAAGGGTAATTCAAAATGTCCTGCACCACTGGACACCTTTGAACTATACTGAGGTAGAAAGCCCTTGAATTTTAAGTAAATTAATATCTCATCCTCTGACCCACAAATATCTTACCAGTAAGTCTAGAGTAATTGAGTGGCTCCTACTTCTTATTTACCAGATCTAATTAGCAAAATGACATCAGTGTAATGGACTTGTGGAATAGACAGGTGATTGAGATTCCTGTGAACTTGATTATGACATAGGATTGGAGAGTTGATATCTCCATGAGGTGGTACAGTGGAGGCATATTGTTTGCTAGATGAAAGTAAGCTGCTTCTGGTGCACCTTACCAGAGAAAAGACTTTGCCATACTAATTGATGCATTCTGAGTAACAACATGTATAAATTTGCTTAAGTAGGGAACCTTCTGATGCCTTAAGTACAGTCACTACCTCGTTCAGCTTACAATGATCACTATCATTCTCCATAATTCATTTTGTCTTCTGCATAGGCCAAACAGGAATGGCAAATGGGGAATCATTTTCATTTCAGAGTCAGTGTTCAGGAATCTCAAAAGACTGGATCATTTCTTTTCCCCCCAACACTGAAAAAAGTTACTCTGCAAAAAGGCCTAGGTCCCTTTGGGGAAGCCTGGAGGAAAGATTAATAATACAACTTTTTGGCAGTGTACTGGGATCCTTTCTCAAGGGGATCTGATTCCCCTTTGTGTTGATCAGCTTTTCACCCTTGTTACCAAAACACCTGTTGTCACCTGGACAACTTAGAGGTGAAAAGTTTATTTTGGCTCATGATTTCAGAGGTTCAGTCCTGAGCAGCCTAACTCCATTGCTCTGGGCTCAAGGTGAGGCAGAACATCAGGGTGGAAAGGTGTGGTAGAGGAGTGCTGCTCCATTCATAGAAGCCAGGAAGGAGAGGGAGCAAAAGGGGGGAGGGCAGAGAGAGAGAGAGAACATGCAAACGGGGGTGGGGAGGATCTCAAGGGAAGTCAAAACTTTCCAAGGCATGCCCTCGAGCACCAGTCGTGCCCTGCCTGCCTACAGTTACCCCCTAGTTAGTCCATTCAAACAAGGACAGACTCATTAGGTTATGGCCCTCATAAGCAACTCATTTCACCTCTGAGTGTTCCTACATTACCACAGGAACTTTAGGGGGACACTTCATGTCCAAAACATAAGACCCTTCACTCAAGGAGTTCTGGGTCTGTGAACAAACTCAATTGTGGGAATGTATTGAGGGATCATGACTGCTTTTATTATTTGGGTTAGATGCTGGTTCTCTTGGCCTGAAACATTTCTGCTTATACAGATCAAGAACTTTAGAAGGCTTTTTATCTGCTTCATGTCCAGGAACACTATGGTTGGCTAATGCTATTAGTCTGCACAAGCCAAACAAGGGCAGCTTTGATTCTGCTGCCCATTATGGCATTACACTCATCTTGTTTTGGTGTCTGGATGTATCCTTTTGGTCCTGGCTACCCTGGGATACAATTTCTTCAAATTTATTTGGATTTCCCAATTTAACGGCTATAGTTCTTACTGTAAGATATGACCTACAGATAAGAGAAACCAAAGAGCTCTTCAAGGATGCCGAGAAGCCTCACAAATTTATTTCTAGAATTCATATAAGGTATGTTTTCTGGACCCTCCCAGTGTAGGTGATTAGGTCTTAAGTGATGAATTGACTCCAACATTCCATTCTCATTAAAATTTTGAATCCCCTTCTACATTAAACCAAGGCAAGTTAAGCATTTCCAGCTCACTCTGAACCACCTTCTTGTCAATATTTTAGCCAACCATCAAAATAGCCTTTTTAACCCCTATGAGGTACAACATTAAACACAGAGTCTCTATCTATTGAGCCCATGCCAGTCAATTTGGTCTGATCCAAATTTATATTCCTCCTACCTTATTCTGCACTCTTAGTACCCATTCTGACACATTTCCAAGATTTAAGTCTGGGTAAATTAGAAAATTCAAGTAGTACTTTTGGAGTGTAACATACTTCCTCAGGGGTCACACTTGGTACCTTCCTTGTGGTCTAGATATATGTCTCAAAGAAAAGTAAAATTGTAGGTGTGGGTAGTGAGGAGAATCAGCATTGTCTTGCATAGCAACTATTTCAAGGGAGGCCATTACCATTTCCTCAGAGAATGTAGGGTTCATTATCTCAGCAGGACATGGAAAGACTAATACCACTCTGGGTGCAGAGACCATTGTCATTTGGCCGGGGATGCTCTTGATGCTGGGGGCAGGGAGACTATATTGACTTTATCCCTTACTTCATCTCACTTTACTCAACTATGGGCCCCAATAAAGACTTGTTTGAATGAAATTGCTTGCCAATTAATGATTTCTATTTTATATTGAGCAAAAGATCCCAAGGATGTGCTGATAAGACTAAGATTTGGGAATAATATGTTACTTCTATTTTATAAGGAAACTCCATAATTGTACTAATTTACATTCTTATCAACAATGTATGAGAGTTCTCCTTTCTACACATACTTCTCAGTCTTTTCTATTTATTGGCATTTTGATAGCATCCATTCTAACTCCCATAAGATAATATCTCCCTACAGTTTTGATTTGTGTTTTTCTGATGATTAATGATATTGAGCACCTTTTTGTAAACCTGTTTTTTAAGTTCTGTAGACCTATAGTTCTGTAGACCTATATTTATCACAGCGCTATTCAAAATAACCAACATAATGGAATCAACCTAAGTGTCCATTGATGGAAGAATGGGAGGGGCAGTGGAATACCATTCAACCACTAAAAGGACAAAACCCTTTATATTAAATAAACAAGCCAGTCACAAGGAGACAAATACCACATAACTTCTCATTTGTGGAATCTTAAAAAAGTTGATCTCATAGAAATAGAAATTAGGCAAATGGTTGCCAAATGAGTAGAAGAATGGCAAAAGTGAAGGGGAGGGAAGAATTGAGAGAGACTGGACAGGAGAACAAAGTTACAGAAAGTGGCAATAAGCTCCAGTGCTCTAGCACAGTAAAGTGAGTAAAGTTAGCAATAATGTATTTTATATTTACAAACAGAAAAGAGAATTTTGAATGTTCTGACCACAAAGAAGTGATAAATGTTTAAGATGATAGATAAGCTAGTTACTGAAATTTGGTTATTCCATGTTGTATACATTTATCAGAACATTACATTGTGCCCCATAATTATGAGCAATTATTTCATGTCCATTAAAAATAGAAAAATAAAATAGTATATGTATAGAAAAGATTAGGAGAATACTGATGAAGGTTGTTGTGGTTTGGGTTGTAAATTTCCCCCATGACCCATGTGTTAAAGGCTTGGTCCTCTGCCTGTGGTACTTTAGGGAGGTGGTGGAATCTTTAGGAAGTGGAGAAGGACATTAGGTCATTGGGGAAATGCCTTGGAAGGGGATATAGGGACCCTGGACTCACTTTGCTTCCATTTGCAGTTAGGTGAGCAATATCCTCTACCACATGCTTTTTCCATGATGTTCTGCCTTACCACAGGTCTGAAAATAATTTGGCCAAGTAACCAAAGACTGAGATTTCTGAAACTGTGAACTAAAATAAACCTTTCCTCCTTTAAGTTGCTTTATCTCAGGTATTCTGCCATGGCAATGGAACACTGACTAATACAGTTTCTATTCTAGGATATGAACTTTAGGGTTTTAACACTGGTTCTATTGATCATAGAGTGTGTGATTGTAAATCATTTACTTAACATCTTAATCTCTTTTCTCAATGATAAAAAAAAAATATCATCAGGTCATTTCCTGAGAGCATCATATGAGATGAAGTAAGTAAAGTTCTTAGCATAGCATACGGCCCAAGGACCAAGGTCATCAGCACCCCAGGAAGAGGGACTGTGTAAAACTTGACCATAAATTTTATGTCTTCAAATACATGCGTGCATAAAAAGCTAGAATAAAGATAAGAGCACTTTTCCTTACAGTAGAAGCCAACTCAAAAATTGAGAAAAATAATAGAGTGTGAAAATCATCACCTTGCAATCATTATTTTAATAGCTGAGTCAGGCAGGAGGAAGCAGTGTATAGTAAACTGTGAGAGAAAGTTGGATGATGAACAGGAAAGTTACATAATCTCAAAGTAGCTCATCACAAATGAGTCACTAATCATAATAGTAAAAATTCACAGTGCAAAGAAGTTGGCAGATGGCATCATAACCAAGTGATCAAAGAGAATACCCCCAATCATAGGACCTGCTAATGGCAGGTGGCACCTGGAAGGATACCCTGAGAAGGACATGGTGTCACTTTGTTGCATCCCGATGAGAAGCACAGCTGAACTCCATCAGGGAGGAGAGCAGAGAGACTCAAACTAATAAAATTTCTGTAAAATAAATGATCTGTCTGCCTTAAAACTTCTTTAAAAATTTAAAAGACTGCCATTCGTTATAAATTAAAAGACACATGAAGACAGTGATTCTTTATTTTTAAATTTTTTTAGATGTTGATGGACTTTTATTTATTTTATTCATTTATTTATATGTGGTGCTGAGAATTGAACCCAGTGCCTCACATGTGCTAGGCAAGCACTCTACCATTGAGCCACAACGCCAGTCCCAACAATGATTCTTAATTATTTCCTGAACAGGATAAATACCTAAAGGATATGCTCTTTAGACTTAAAAGAATATAGAATCATATTAAATGATTTTAATCATGATATTGTGGTTTTCTGAGACAATGCTTTTGTTTGAAAGTAATTCTCACTAAGGCATGCACAGGCCAAGAGACTTGATAACTTCAGTCTAAGATGACTTAGACAAAAACAATGCACATATGTCAATATGTATACATGTGTATTCAATAGGGAGAGAGAACAAAAGATGAAGTCCAAGGGCAAATGTGTACAGATCCAAATTAGTGGATCTGTACAAAGGGCATGTAGAATTTTGTGTAATTCTTGCAACATTTTCTAAGTTATAATTAAAATAAGTTACAAGATGTCAATAGTTATATGGATATGCATATATAAGCAGAAGAACGGAATAAGAAAGTGATTATTAGGAAACATCAACTGAGTCACACAGGTGTTTGAAATATTTTTGGAACATTTCCACAATTTTGAAGTTATTTCAAAATAACAATTAAAATACACATATGCATATTTCTGTGGCAATTTGAAAATGGCACAACTCTGAATTCCAGGGGCTTTCCATTTTGGCCAGCTGCTTGGGCAAACCCTTCTCATTGTGATGATCCTTCCTGGTTTCAGTGTCATAGAACCAGGAAGAATTTTCCTGGAGGCTGTGTATGAGCAGAGGGTCTGAGGCCAAGGATAAGGTGACCAGGCAAAGATGGCAAGAGAAGGAACTTGGGCATGGGGTCAGGGTCAGAGATAGCAGGACAGTGACCCTTGTTCTTTACAATGTGAAGGAAATATCACTCATAATCTTTAAACTTTATGGAATTCAGTTGGTAGATCACTTACATAATTAACTTTTGACACATAAATATTTAAAACAGCTTTAAAACTATTTTAAGTAGCTTTGATAAAGTCAAAATAGGTTTTACTAAGGATTTACAGCAACTTGGACATATGATATGTTTTTCATGGAACTTCATGAGAGAAATATCAGATCCCAACCAGTAAAAATTTAAACACAAAGAAAAAATACAAACCACAAGGAAATGAACACAAATATTCTAAGTCTGAAGTACATAGTTGTAAATAAACTCCTCTGTGAATGCAGAAGGCTAGGTATGTATCTCCAAAAAGAAGTCTATATGCCTTCAACAGTAAAAGGTAATTACTATATTAAAACACATTGTCACACATTTTTGATTCTGTGAATATTTCAACAAAATTAACACAGGCACATTAAAATAGCTTGGAAATTATAATGTAGAGCATTTATATTATATATATATAATAAAATCATTCACCTATTTTGATTATAAAATAAAATAATTGAACTCTAAAAATATATTCTCGAGTTGCCATAAATGATATATTTGTTGCTCAACTTAAATTTTTATAAGTGTCCCACATCTAGGCAATGGGACTTAATGGGTTGACCAATATATGTAAAAAAAAGCAAAATATATAACATTGCATTAGGTTGTTAAAAAACTTAAGAGATGATTCATACCAATAATAATATTAATCATAGTGTGGTAAATTATTATTTTTTAAATTATGTTTTCTGCATTTCTTAAAATTTAAACCAAGGTTATATGTTATACTTAAAATGAAAAAAAATGGTACTCATTAATTGTAAGACCTTATATTGTTAACTTGTCCCTTTTGTTCCCACTATATAACTTACATGGTGATTTATCTCATAGGAAGTTTTATTACTGATACGAAATTCAGAAAATTACCAAAAAATTTCAGAAAAATATTTTTAAAACAGCATATTTTAAGAAAAGATGGAGTTTTGAGTAACCGAAAAGTGAGTATGAAGAGTAGAAATTTATAATGCATTTTGGCTAAATCCCTTTTTTGGAGGGATTAATCTTGAGTTTTCTCCCCAAGAGCAAACACATACCTCTTGCTGTGAGTGATATAATCATAGCTATCAGAAGAGGGACTTCCTGTCTAACACAGGCATTTCTTTGCCCTTGGGGCTCTGAGAATGAGCAAAGGAGAAGCTACATGATGTTGGCATAATGTGATCCTGTGGTTCTAAGTTTTAAAGCCTGAAGGATTTAGAGAACTACACTTAGAATTCTGGCATGGCATTGGACTTGGAGGAGTAAACAGTTAAGCTCTGTGCTGATGGGCAGCAAGCTCTAATATGGAATCCCCACATGGAAGAGCTGGTGGGAAAGAGCTCTGTGGATGGTTACCTGATTGATAAACAAATGTTTATTGGCACACGGCCATGCTGTATCCTCTATTATTTTTTGTGCTAAAAGGGCAGAGTGGTTGCAACAGTGACCCTTTGACCAGCAAAGCCTAAAACATCTACTGCCCAAAGAAAGAAAGAAAGAAAAAGAAAGAAAGAAAGAAAGAAAGAAAGAAAGAAAGAGAAAGAAAGAAAGAAAGAAAGAAAGAAAGAAAGAAAGAAAGAAAGAAAGAAAGAAAGAAAGAAAAAGAAAGAAAAGAAAGAAAGAAATTGCTGGATCTTTGCTAGCCAATCTCCCCAGGTGCCTCTCTTTAACTTGATGATGCTTTTATTTTTTGTTTTTGCTGGAAACGTTTGTTGTTGACACCAATAACAAAAATAAGAGTAAAGGTTTCACTAAAGCTTTGTTCTGTCAAGTTTATAACTACTCCGGAAATTTACCTTGGTAGGAAATGCCATTACTGATATGAAATGCAGACTTACCACAAATTTCAGAAAAATAGTGCATTTAGCCATTATGTTACTGCAACTTTATTTACACAGACATTGGGAAGCTTTCCTGTGAACACTGTGTATAGAAAACAAGAGCATAATTTTCATCATCCTGAGATTCGCACTAAACCAAGTAAAATTTATGGTCAGAGAAAACACTCTCTTTAGGAAGTCAATATTATGAAACAGGTCAGAGATCAATGACAACATGCATGCTGCCAGATTTCTTTGTGTTTCCCAGTGTTTTCTTCTAAGAGTGTCAAAACAACCTTTAGAATTGCAAAATTTTTAAAACACTTCCAGAAAATAAAGAATAGAAGAACCTGGGAGATGAACAGATCTATCACCTAGAGAATGGTGGAGTGGGACAAAATGGTGTAGATATGGCTCAATTGGCCTTTGTTGGTTTTGCAGCTCAGAATTCTTTGTACATTGTCTCTGGATCTGTTAATGGAACTACTCTCTGGTTTCACCACCTTTTCAGATGAACAAGTCACAGCAAACTATTACTATGACCATTTAGTGATACTAGAATTAAACCTTCATGTTCTCCTCCATGAAGTCAAAGAACTAGACATAACTTGGAGGGATCTAGTCCTTCTCCCAAGCTCTACAGTGTCTAAGGGTTTGGATTCAAAGTTGTACTGCTTCATGTTGGATTTTTATTTGTTTATTTATTTGTTGCCTCTTCCTGACTGGGAGAGTCTGGGCAGATAAGAATCTCGCCCATGCAATGGGAATAACATGCACTGAATGTTTCCTTTGCTTGCTGTGTATCATACTTAGAATGCCTACCCCAGAGCAAGTCTTCAAGACTCATAAGGTATGGCCTATGGATTGAACAGCAAGCTCTCTTTTAATAATTAACAATTAAATCTTAAAAACTGGACTTCCTATAAGATTGTTTGTTCCTCATCAGATGGAAGGTACTTATTTCAGTTAAATATTCTGATTGTGAATAGCTGTGTTAAGTTCTGACCTCCTATGAAGGAATAACTCAATTGTAAAGCAGAGCATCACAAAAAATCACTTTGGAGACTGAATCATGCTCCATGTGTCCAAGCAACAGATATTGATCAGTTTTATAGTGGAAGGAACACTCAGGTTTGAGTCAGAATATACTACTACATACTAATACTGAGGTAGCTACTTCTTTAATCTCATTTTTGTAGTTGATGAAATAGATGATCCCATTTCATAGTATTATTACATTGGTTCAGTAATATCATGAAAGTGCCTGCCCATGGTAGCTCTCACTAATCTTTTGCTGAATTTCAGCAGATCATTACTCATATTTTACAAATAATGGCATAAATTACAGAAGGTAACAAACATGTTCACCTACAAGTGTACCAAATCTGGCCACTTGTCTTTTATTATGCAAATTATAGTACCCTAGTCTTGAGATCATCCTTCAAGGGTATCACCCTTCCAATGATAATTTCAAGAACCATGCAACTATGTCCTCATTCCAACAGATAACATCTGTTTATTATTGCTTCAGGAAATTGGAAACAGAAAAGCCCTTTCCACAGGCTATGGGTGCTGTTACTGTGTTGAAGCTGTCCACACACCACATTGTGCAGGTCCCAGGGGAATCCCAGGACAAACCTTTCCACTCCTATTCCAGGAGTTTGCCTGCATGAAGGGAATAACAGAGAGATTTGTCTGCTCTCTTTACCTCTATCTAATGTCACTCTCCAATCACTACACCAAGGCATTGTGAACCTCTACTCCAATGCAACAGCTTGTTAAGGATGCATCTCTATCCACCAACTCAGGAAGTCATTTTACCAAGTCACAGCTACCTTGGAAGAATGTTTCAGAAGTTCTTGCCACAAATTCACAGTGTGCTCATCTCTCTTGGAGCAGGGACACAGTCCTCCTGCTTGTTTGCCTTTTGGACACAGATCATCTCATGTATCCACTACAGTTCATTGCCAAGGGAAAGGTCTGGGCTATCATTTCTTCCTCTTCCTGACTTTCTTTGTTGTTGTTGTCTGTCAGAGATAGTGTGCGGTGTTCTTGGTTTTTTCCAATACAAATATGGAGACATATGAGACAATGCTTATGAAACACTCTTTTGCATCTACAATATGTGTTTCTAAACAAGTGATATCACCAGAGATGGAGTACAAAGGGCACCATTCATTGTTTTACTCTGATAGTCTTCAAAGAATGAACACAAATCCATTTTGATAGAAGGAAAAAGACAATTTATAGTACAAGCAGCTATTGCTAATGGCATGTTCTCATGAAATTCTCCCTGCAAGGATACCTGGTAAGGCAAACAAGGATGAATGTCATTCATGAGCACTGGGGCCAATTAAATGATAGGAAAGGAGTTGGGATGAAGACGCATATGGTAAAGATAAGTTTCTGAAACAAATTACATCAAGTAATAGAACTACCCATCAGCTCTCAAAAATTCAGATCAACAGAGGGAAAAGGTGATCATTGAGTGATTTGGGCATAATGATAGTTAATTTTATGTCAACTTGAGTGGGCCATCAGATGCTCAGACACTGGGTCAAACATGTCTAGGTGTATCAGTGAAAGTGTTCCTGGAGGAAATCAACATTTGAATCAATAGATTGAGTAAAGTACATGGCCCTCCCACTAGAGATGAGGCTCATCCAATCAGATGAAGGCCTGAATAGAACAAACAGACCAGTTGGGAACTCCTCCTCCTGACTGCTTAAGCTGGTGTCATAGCCTTTACCACTGCTCAGTCTCGAAGTGAAATGTCGGTTCTTTTTGTCAGCTTTCAGATTGGAACTTACACAGTTGTCTCTCTTTGGTTTCCAGCTTATGAACTGCAGATCATAGGACTTGTCTCTCTCCAAAGTCATGTAAGTCAATTTGTTAAAATCTATCTATATCCCTCCCATTGTTTTGGTTTCTCTGGAGAACTGACAAATATAGGTATCATGTTAACTTTTGGCTCATTGGGTACTAGATGTGTGGTCAACTGCAAGGATCTCCATTTAAAAGTCCAGACTCATCCCAGCTTCAGGAATTTAGGCAATTCTTGGATCCACTTGGTTTTCACACTGTCATCTGAAAACTGAGATGTGAAATATTATGCATAAACAATGAGATATTGTTTTGGTAAATTGTATTATTTTCCATTTTTCTCTCCTTTTATCAGAAGTAATACAATCAAAAGGCACATATTGAAATTCAATGTTAGTATATTAATTATTGATTATGTTTTGAAATCTCTGAGTTTAGTGCTTTAAGTAGAATTATCTTCTTAGCAGTGGATTTCCCATAAAGTGAATGAAGCTGAAGTTTCACATATTGCCTCTCCTATGGAACCTTCCAAGATGCTGGAAGAGGCCCTAGTAATAGGTTCATATGGCCATGTCTTGAAAAATTTGTAAAAGTGAATTATTTTGATCACAACTAGTTAATGTTATTTTCTTCTTCACTGAGTCCTACATCATGCTCACCCTTATGTCAAATGGCATTGGATGACAGGCATTTTTGGTATCCAGTTAAAGAGATATTAAGTAATTCTGAGTTTAGGTGTAGTATGATTACACATGTGATTCACAAGCACTTGCATAGGTATAACTAAATTAGTGCAGGTTGGCCCAATGAGGAAATAGCTTCTAGACATGCTCCTTAAGTATCAACATCTGGCATTGGGACAAAAAGATATAGTGCAGCATTTTCATTTTGGTATAATTTTGTCCTGTGACACTCAGCACTAGAAGCAGGTGGGTATTATAAAGGAAACTGTGTTTGAAATATCCAGCATCAGAAGTTTGCCTGAGGAAAGTTCTTCCACTCATCAAATGGATGAAGGCAAGCTGAGAATTTGGTTCCTGTGAGTGCAAGGAAACTTTCACCTGGGAGGGACAAACCATGAGGAAGACTGCATATTTATAAAATGCCCTTAAGGCTATTTTTTCAGTATGATGGTAATTCATACACAAAAAAATTAGAATTTATCAGACCTCTATGTCTATAGGGCACAGACCTATGCAGGATGTATGTGGACATTTGAATATTCATGTCTGTAAGCATATAATTGTTCAGATCTAAAGCACCTTGTCTTGAGAATTGCAGAAAATTCCAGCTGAAAGGGCATGCGCACTGGCCCTAGCATGACCACAGAGGCTGAGCACATGAGCATCCTAGAGACAAAACTTTTGCATATCCTCATCGTAAAATCAACTTACATGAGAATTATTCCATCACACAACAGAATTCAGCAGAATTCAGCATAGCAAAAAAATTCTATATTGCACTGAATTATTCTGAAAATAAATATATAGGAAAAGGTACTCCAGAGTGTTTCAGAAAATGGGATGTTCCAAATACTGTTTGTTATTAGTCATTTTTTAAAACATTTTGATTTGTGTTGCCTTTTCCTTTATTCTAACAAATACATAACTTTATATTTGTAATTTTACAATCTTTTATTTATGGGGGACCTCAAACTGAATAAAATTCAGACCCTAATTGACCCCTGCTCTTAATTCATCTGTGATGGGGAGGGATTTCTCTCAATAAGAAGTCATTTAATAATTTTCTGTATGAAGTGAAATGGGGTAGCATTTGATCAGAAAAAGTTTGGCTTACTAATAATCAGGGAAATAAAAACAAAATGACATATATTTAAAAAGATAAAATTTTAAAAATTTAAGAATCACAATGGTGTATCACTCCCACCTACCAGAATGACTAATATAAAGACAAAAATAATGAGACTATGGAGCAAAGGGAACCCTTGTACAGTACAGGTGAAATGTAAATTTGTGTAGTCATTATGGAAATGGTATGGAAGTCCTTAAAGAACTAAAGCAGGATCTAGCAATCCTATTTCTAGGTATATGTATGAAATTAGTATGTTAAATAGTTATTTGCATTCCAGTGTTTTTTGAAAATTATTCACAACAACCAAGGTATGAAATCAACCTGTGTGTTAGTCAATGACTGAATGGATAAAGAAAAGGTTACACACACACACACACACACACACACACACAATGGAATACTATTCAACCATAAAAAGAAGGATATTCTGTCATTTTTAGCAATATGGTAAACCTTGAGGACATGTTGCTAAGTAAAATAGGTTAAATACGGAAAGACACATACTATATGATCTCACTTATATGTGGAATCTAAAAGGAGATGAACTCATAAAGCCAGAGTGTGGAATGGTAGATGATAGGGGCTTGGAAGTTGATGAAATGTGGAGATAGTAACTATGGGTGGTGATGGACATATTAATTTGGTTGATGTAGTTCAGTATACAATGTATATGTATGTCAAAACATCATGTTGATTATATATAATTTTTGTCTATTAAATACTAAATTCCTTAGCTGATTATATTGTTGATATATGGCAGGAAGAATATGAGTGAGATTATTTTTCTTTTTTTTCTAAAATATTGTGTGACCCCTAACATACTAAGTTATCATTGGAAGTTCAGTGTGCCCAGCCTGTTAGGAATAAAGGGAGCTCGAGTGGGATTCATCTTTACTGGAAAATTCTACTGGCTTCTGACTCCTGATTCATGGGCAAGCAAGTCCTCCTCCCCAGATGACCTCTACTGCTTTATTTAAGTGAAATATTAACCTAAATGCTAAATACTATATACTTTATTTAAATATTAAGTATTAATACTTAAATACTAAGTATTAAAATACTGCATTTTAAATTTTTTTAGTTGTCAATGGACATTTTATTTATTTATTTATTCATATGTATGTGGGGCTGAGAATCAAACCCAGTGCCTCACACATGCTAGGCAAGTGCTCTACCACTGAGCTATGACCTCAGCCCCAAATACTGTATTATTAATGTTTCTCTTGATAGATCTGCCATGTGTTGGCTCTAAGTTAACCCAAACTGAACTCAAGTAAAGTTATGTCTTCTTTAAATTATATGCCCTTATCAATAGTAATTGGTTTATTTTGAGACAACAACATTGTATCAAATATTTCAAATAAGACAATAATCTTCCCATCAAAATTGAAGGATGCCAACCCAAGATAGGGCTCCAGAAATCAACTGGTAGTTCATTTGACAGAGCACAAATTTGGTCTGAAAACTGAGAAAGGAAGGCTGAGGTCTCTTAGTGAGTACTGGTTAGAACAAGAGCAGAGAAAGAATCAGGGCCTGCCTTCCCTTCCCACTCTTCTCTGCAAGGTCCTGCTTCCCTCCATTCCATTCAGTTGTTGGGCTCCATTGTCACATCCGTATAAGACAACATGGTTTGATATTTAGTCCAGAAAAAATGTTCACTGTTCTATTAATTGCAGAGAAAACAAAACAAATCATCTCCTTATTTGGCCTGCCTTCAACAAAGATATTCTAAATTCTGCCAAAAAACCCATTAGATGGACAATTCCAACCAATTTCAGATCAAGTTGAAAAAAGAAGTCAAATGTTTATTTACTTCTCCAACCAAACCTTCTGTTCTTTCCCTGCTAAATGCCCCCATGATGCACTAGCTCTGTTAATATACTGGGGAAGAATTAATGAAATGTCTTTTTTTCCTTTAAAATTAGAAAGATCTAAAGCTGAGCAAGTTACAAATCAACCTGAGATTGCTCCAGCACTTTCCAATGTTTCCTAGTTATTTCTCCAAAGACAAGTTACTCTATCCAACGTCATATAATTGCTGTGTGCCTTCTGGAAGTTTCTGGACACTGATGTTCAAGTAAGGGATTTACTTGAACATTTTTTGCAGGATTCCAAGGCACAGTGGCCTGTCTAGCTATGAAAGCTCCCTACCTGGTGTGACCTCTCCTCTTGCATTCAACCCCAGAAAATAATCATGACCTTATCAACGAGTCAGATAGCCCCTGGTGCTCCTCTCCCTGAGATTGCTCAACCTGGAGCCTGCACAGCCTTTCTGGAGGCACATAGAACCTATCCTTCATAGAAGGATTTACATCCATAAGTGCATATAAAAACGAAGTTATCACTCCTCAGTGCTGCTTTTAAAGCATTGCCAAAGAAAAATCTGAAAACTGAGTCAGACTGAAAGTGCACACCATTCCCTTAAGCCTCAGAAGGATGGATGGAGTCAATAGTCAGTCTATCCCAGTGTGTTAGGGATAAAGGGAGCTTGAGTGGGCTTAATCTTTACTGGAAAACTCTACTGGCTCCCATCCCTCCCTCTATGAACAGGCGAGTCCTCCTCCACAGATGACCTGTACTGCCTTTTGCAGATTTCCAGATGCATCTTTTTCCATGGTTCCTGGGCTGTATGCTACGTGTTGTGTGGGACCCTGTGCACGTCTCTTGCAGTACAGATTGGCCTGAGCACATACCATTCTATAGTACATAATGATCACAGGAACCCACAACAAAAAGAGCAGAAATTGCCGTTGCAAGGCTTCCCCTTCTTTATATATCAATTTTCCTCACCCTAGAGCCATGCCACCTTGGACCGGGATCCCATCTGTCCTTCAACTTCAAAGTTAAGCTATTTCACAAGTGGTCAGCTCTTGTCTGGGAAAATCCCAAACAATCCCAGAGGTAAGTGGAGTTTGTTTTTCCATGTGTCATGTGGTTTCCTTTGCATCTGTCTTCCATTTACTTAATGATTCAAAAGATATCTTAAGTCTAACTATTGTGGGGAGATTTTCTATTCCCTTCTCTCTCACCTAAGACTGCCCTAGTTTATACCTTCCTCAGCATAAAACTACAGATTCTGATAACTGACATTTTTTAAAATCACACTATGTTATATACCATTTTTACCAATTATACATACCTTGATTAAACTGGGGAGAAATAAATTTTAAAAATAGCTTTACAGTCGGGCAGGGTGGTGCAAGCCTGTAATCCCAGCAGCTCGGGAGACTGAGGCAGGAGGATCTCCAGATCAAAGCCAGCTTCAGCAAAAGCGAGGTTCTAAGCAACTCAGTGAGACCCTGTCTCTAAATAAAATACATGAAGAAAAAACAGGGCTGGGGATGCGGCTCAGTGGTTGAGTGCTCTGAGTTCAATCCCCAGTAGCCCCCCAAAATAGCTTTACAATGTGGCCAGATGTTATGAAGATAAATATGCATGAAAAATAAATACAGTGGAAATACAGTCAATAACTACTACTGTAAATAATAGGGCAAAACTGAAACCATTAAAAATAAAGTTATAAATTTATAACAAATCTACTGACTTAAACAAGTAGATGCCCAGCAAATTGGACTTTTCTTTTTTAAAAAATTGACATGCAATACTTGTGCATATTTACGGGCATAATATGTTGCTTTGGTACATGTGTACATTGTATAATGATCACATTAGGTAATTAAACTATCTATCACCTTACATATTTCTTTCTTTTTTATTGGAATGAGAATATATGAAATTCTCTCTTCTAGATATTTTGAAGTGTGTCTTATACCTGATAGTTACTGTTAATTAAAGCCACCCTACTGTGTAATCTTTTATACAACCCTGCAGGACTCCAGTCAGAACAACAGTGGGAAAGTCCTTGCTTTCTTCTGTAGAATATGGAGCTCACAGGAGCACAGATTTGTGGAGGTACAAAATGAAAAGTCACCCAACTGAGGACCCAACTCAAAGGTGTGGTTTGGAGACATTTGAACTAGAAATGAGCATAAGGAAATGAGAACAGGGAATCAATATGGGATAGAGAACTGAGGCAGGAACAAATGGCTGAGCCCAGAGAAGCACTGGCACCTAGATTACTTTGTAGAATGCTACTGTGTAGGAGTAGGTAGTGAAAACTCTGGGACTCATTGTGTGCTGTGGGCTCCACTGCTCCACTGGGTACTGGGATGCAACACATCAATGAATAGCATCACTTCCAATGAGGCTATGTGTGGAGAGTGTGCAGATCCTGTGACCTAGCAAGCCCAACTCTAAGGGTAGAGAGATTTTTTTTTGGAATGAGAATATCTCTTCTAGAGAAATCATCAGGCCTGTGCTCAGGGACATGAGAGTTGGGGCTGCCTCCAGTAGAATATTCCGTGTTAGCAAAATGGGCACCTCCACAATGCCCACTGACAGTAGAGAAGACAAGACAATGCTGGGTGCACTTAGTATTGGATGGCATATGATCAAATAAATAAAGCAGAGGAAAAAGTGAATGACTGATGGACACAACACCATCGTTCAATCTAAAATACTTAAAGTTGAAGGGTAGAAGAAAGAAGAAGACTATTTATATAAAAGTATTAAGTAGACAAAATGAAACAATATGCCATTCAGAAATGTAAGCCAATGAGAAATATTTTTGAGATCATGAAAACAATTAAATAATGTTTGCGGGGAGAGGCACTCAGAAGACTTCAAAATGACATCAGTGATAAAGAGAGACCACTGCTCTTTCAAATATGCACTTAGGATATACACTCTCTTTTATATGCATCGTGTATTTCACTGTAACAGAAAGGAAAATTAGACAAGAAACCTGGGTGAGTTTCCTAGCATTCATGACCTAAATGCCTTCCCATAATATCAAGGAACTCAACACTCAGCTCCTATAGTCCTTTGGGAGCCACAGATAAAAAGTTTGAAAATATTAGTTTTATAAACAACCAAAAAATCTAGATGTGATCATGCAGTGCAAGTCCACACCCAACCCTTCTCTGCCATGAATGGACCTTTTCAACCAGGGATGATACTTCACATTCCATATCTTTCAGTCAGCATTTTCTTGAACAAATGACAGGACAGAAAGAAAGGCCTCGATTCCTCATGCAGGTAGAAATGTCCCCAGAGGTAAGACCAAGCTTTCCAGGATGATTCTGGCTTACAGAGAACCACAGGAAGGTTTTGGATGGCCAGAGCTGCAGAATGCCAGCACAGGTAAGCTGGAGGTGACTTCCTGCCAGGTGCTCCTTGTCTATCCCCACCAATTGTGAGTGAGAAGTTAACTCTGAAACAACAAACTCTGCCAGCATAGGAGAAAAAGAAGGCACAGGAACAGAGGAATGGCAGGAAACAGAATAAATTCTCCAGCCAGTGTAGTGGTGGCAACTAGTGAAGACAGCCTTTCATGCTAAATCGGCATCATGCTACTGTCAGGGAATGTGGGTCAAGTGTGAGATTGACCCTGACATCCAGTCCTGTCACTAGGCAGGGTCTGCAGCTCCACCATGCTCCTTCCTTCAGGCCAGAGTACAGACACCACCCTCCCAGGGCATATCATTATCTTTAGCCACTGACCCTGGGTTTATCCCTATAAGGAGGGTGATACACAGCCTTCAGTGACAGATAGGTAACCACATTCATCAGAGACAGAGCACTGAGCTGGTTACTGCAGTAAGCAGATTCTGCACAAGCTTCAGTTCTTCTCCCTCCCTGAGTTTGTGAAGGTGTCATTTCTTTGGAAGAGGAGATTACACTGAATTCTATTTCCTTCAAAATCACATGCGTCAAGATCCTTTAGTATCAACACCTAAAATATGCTGTGTTTGTCTCTGACTCTGTCATGACAATCTCCTTACACTTCTTGTCTAGTTAAGGGAAGGGTCCTATGGTACCAGGAGAGGAATTCTGTGAAGCCGATGGGTGGAAAAAGGACACTTGAAACAGTAGACAACTTGGAAACTTGAGAAATGTAGAATTGTAGTCCTCCCTTATCTAAGGTTTTGTTTTCTGAGGTTTCAGTTATTGGTAACCACATTCTTAAAATATGAAATGGAAAATTCCAGAAATAAATAATTCATAAATTTCAAGTATCTATTATTGTAGTATCTGGCTATAATTGTCATGGTTTATTATTAGTTATTGCTACTCTCTTAGCCTCATTTTTAAATTAAACTTTATCCTAGATGTGAATGTATAAGAAAACACCTGGTATGCAGAAGATTTTTATTCTTGGTTATACACATCCACTGGCGGTCTTGGAACAAAACCCCCACAGATAAGGAGAGACTACTCTAATCTGAATCCAGTTTAGAATTTGACCATCATAAATGACTCATGCTGCTATACTTCACTTCCCACCCCCCACCAGCCTAATGGAAGTTGTTATTCCTTCTTAGGTTAAAGACCTTAGTATCCCCCAGACTGTCTATGGACAGTCTCATGAGATTCATGTCTCTGGGAATCAGAGATATCAAAGCAAGAGGACTCTTTATGGTTGTCTAGACCTTGCAAACTGTACTCTTAGGGACCTTGCATTTGGGTGTCATGACATTCCCTGTTATATTAAAGGTCATGACCCAGAAGGGTGAGGATGGGATAGAACTGGAGCCCCAAATGCCAGACACATTCTGTTCCTCAGCATATGTGGTTGGATTCACAATTTTGGTGGAATAAATAGTTCTGCAGCTAGAGATACTGTTGAAATCCACAAATCTCACAAATACTCTCAGATGGAAAACAAAACCAAGTGATTTGAATGGATTCTTCCAAGATCAAATCCTAAGGACTTGATCTGAGAGTTATGGTTATGGCTATGGTTTTCCTACTCTGTAGTCTCATGCCCTTTAACTGTACCCTACCTATCTAGCCATTAGCAATCACCTTTCCTTCAGCCTGACAAATGCCAAGGATGCTACATAATTTGGTAAGCCTGGCTAAGCCTACCAAAGAATTCTGTTGAGAAGCATGATATTTTGGTGATGGGATTTTCTGAGATCTGGAAATTCCCACCCCTATGACATTCCATCAGAGCAACTGGGTTGTGAAACTATCCTGCAATACCTTGTCACAACACCAATTCCCCAAATGCCCTGGAACAAGCCTCCTAATAGCTTTCACTATTCGTGATCCTGTGACCAGATCTGGAATGTTTTCCCTGTGACGTGGAGTAGCTTTTTCCCTTGTCCGCCATAGTCTTACATCATGGAGACTGTCCACCTGGATGCAGTGCACACAGCATGTTCACATCACAGCTAAGGAACTCCAGACTCAGATGACCCCAATCTTTTAAAATGGACCAGAAGGAATTTGACCCTTACCCTGGATAATGAGCAAATCTTCCCCTTATTTTCGAGATATTGCCTCTGTCTTCAGAGGCTATTTCCTATATTGCCCTCCATGAAAGGTATTCTAGGACCAACAATAGAGGCTGGCAAAACGAGCAGAAATGTGAGTTATGCATGGAGAATCATCTCCCAACAATGAAGTCCTGTTTTTGTTTCCCCCTGGGTTTAGTTTTAGTGTCTTAAAACAAGTTTTATTTCTACCAAATTTTTACCAAATATGTCACAACTCCCAATATATTGGCAACTTGATTATGGTTGCCTTTAGCAGCAAGAATGATCACAAAACATCCTTGTTTTTTAGATTCAGTGTCCTGCTTTTAATTTCCAGGAGAAGGGGAAAAAAGTCATTTGAGAAACATCTCATTTGTTGCAAGTAGTATAGACACAGCCACATATTTCATGTATTCTTTGAAATATTCCATCTCAACATGAAGGCAGTTGTCCCAGTAACCACATACTCAGTGGATAAAAATATCCTGGAGGGAATGCAAATGTCAAACATAAACACAGATCAGCTTCATAAGTGCTGTTGTCAGCCATCTGACCTTAGTAAAGTGCTCCAACATACTTGATTGTTCCAAGATTTTTCAGTCCAGTCCCTATCTGAAAGTCACTTATCTTCTGTTTGGTCTTGAATTTGGGAAGTATATACCCCATAGCTTTACTACTCCTGTGTTCTCAGTGTTGTAGAGAGAAAGGTCATGCAGTTGCTAAAGCTTGTTTCTGTGGTTTAAATTTAAATATTAAAACATAATGGGGCAATGGTATTTCATTTCTTCATTTTTAAAAATTTATGGCAGAGTAGATTGGATGGACAGCACAGATATTTGTAAGTATTGTGTGCCATACTGGGAGAAGATCAAATGATTCTGTTGTGGTTGATTTTCTCAGCTTGTTATAGGAAACCAACAAAAAATAATTGTAATAGACTTTGGGCTGCCTTTTTTTTTTTAAATTCAAAACTAAATTGTTTCTTTTTTCCTTTTATGGAAGTCATCCATAGTTTCTCATGTTGGGGGAATGTGTTACTTGTTATAATTTCCCAGGCCACATTAAAGAAAGAAAAATATGGTTAAGTTAAAGAAAAATTGAAAATGTTCTAACCCTTGGGCTTGTGTAAGGGGGCTTGCTTAACTGAAACAGGTTAAACCTCCTGTTACTAAGGCTAGTCATGAATGCAGGGACAGGTCATGCTCTATCCCTTGATTAATTCAACTGCATAACGCTGAACAAGGTCATTGTCCTGGGACTTGACCTGCATTTGCACTGGTAAAGCTCCATTACTACCCCAAGGTGAGGTCCTTCCAGGGCAGTTGTATTCTACTGATACCTATTGAAATGTTTGTAAAAAATAGAACTATTCTCCTATCCCCATTTGTAACTTGGAATTCCATAAATAGTTTGACCTTCTACTCTTCATAGAGATTTACAAAAATGCATGTTTTCCTGATGTTGTCACCCAATCTACCATAGTAATCCATTCTTTTCCTTTTTAACCGTCAATGTTAAATTTATTTGCATTGAACAACTGGATATCTGGAGAATATGGCGCAGGCCTTTGCACACAGTAGAAATGAAATTGGAACCTATTCTTGCAGTACATATAAAAATATACTCAAAACGGATTAAAGATTCAAACATCAGACCTGAAACCACAAAGTAATTATAAGAAAACAGGAGAAAATCCTCATGACTTTGGTCTTGGTTTTTTGGATATGACACTCAAAACAGAGGCAATGAAAACAAAAATATTAAATACACATGGCCAACCAGTATATTGAAATATTAACTAATAATTAGGGAAATGCAAATCACAACCACAATAACATATCACCTCACACTTCAAGTTAAAATAACTATCATCAAAAAACAATATAAACGAGTTGGATGTGGAGAAATTGTAACTCTTGTACACTCTCAATGAGAATGTAAAATGGTATATCTACTACAGAAAACAGCGTGGAAGTTCCTCAAAAATTTAAAAATGCAATTACCATCTGATCCAGAAATCCCATATGTTCTGGATATATATGTAAAAGATTATTTGAAACTGGTATCTCAAAGAGATCTGGACTTCCATGTATACTGTGGGATCTTTGAAAATAACCAGGGTATGGAAATAACCTAAATTTCCATTGGCTGATGAGTGGATGAAGAAAATGAGTATTTTGCCATTTGTAACAACATTGATGAACATAGATGAACCTGGAATATATTATGTTAGGTCATATAAGTCAGTCAAAACCTTGGAAGATGAAGAAATTGGAAGTTTTCCAGTTACTCAAGATGAATAAGTTTCAGAGACTTGCTACAAAACACAGTGTTTATAGTTAGCAACAATGTAGACATGAAAAGTTTATTAACAGGGAAAATCTCATGTTGTGTTCTTACCACACATCCACACACCCATACACCCCCCCCCCCCACACACACACATACAACCATAAAGACTGGGGAAAACTTTTGGAGGTGATGAATGTGTATATTAACTTTATCTTGGTGAGACCTTCAGAAATTTATGCATATGTTCAAACTCATTAAATTGTATATATTTAATATATGCAGGTTTTCTACATGAATTTACCCCAATAAAACTGTAAAAAAGTAATTATTTTACAAAAACGTATTCTTTAAAGGACTAACATCTTTGTTTCCAACAACTTAAGCAAGCAAGGCGAATACAATCACTCATGTCTGGAGGACTAGAGTATTTTGACAATAAGGGACAAAATCTGGAAAATCATTAGCTTAGAGGAAAAAAATACCCAATGATAAAAATGATTTCAATCAAATTCAGATATAGTGCTCGTACAAGGTAAGTGAGACACAAGTTCTCTTCCTCCTTCTCAGTTTCTTTGTTCTTTTTCTTCAGTGATGGCTATAACCATAGACAGGCTCTTTCCTCATGGTTACAACATCGCTGTCAGCAGCTGCTGGGAGCAGAGCCTCCAAGATTCTAGTGGGAAGTGTGTGGATGGACCTCCTCCTTTCTGGAAGTTTTGAACAAACCTCTATACCTGGCTGATCCTGACTGAGTGCTGTGCCTGTCACAGAACCCTCACTGGGACCAGCAAAATAGAAGAGTGAACCAATTTTTTTTTACTTAATTTTGGTTCACTGTGTAGCTGGGCATGAGGTGAGGCTCCACATAACAACACATTTTAGAATAGTATATCAAATTGGTGGTTCTCTCAAAGCTGGAGTAGCCAAAAAGATAGGGACTAGGAGTTGTTCATAAAAACCAACAAGTAATTACCACAAATATGGACCAAGTAGAAATGTTTTGAAACTAATATTAGGAATGATTAAGTAAGTGGCCTAAAATTACAGATCTCCTGAGAGTTTGCATTTTTAATTTTTCAAGTTGACTAATTTACTGTAGCTATTTCTTTACTGATTGATTGTTTTGTAAGCAATCTGTGGGCAAAGCAATGCAAATCATGAAGTTTTAGGAGCAATGGTAGGGAAAGATGAATCCAAAAAAGCCAATTTGTGATACTTAACAAATTATTTCAGTGAGCTTCAGTTTTAGACAGTGCTTTCCACACAAACTTGAAATCTATCTTTTTCTTGACTTGAGGTCCATGGAGGAACTACTTAAGGCTTAAAGATAGTCTGATGAATATCATATATAGCTCCAGCAGACACTTGAAGAGTCTATTAGCCCTGGTTTTAGAAAATCTGTCACATAAAAATCCTTATTATTTTAAAGATTGTCAGGATCTCCACTTATATTTGATTTTCAGATAAATAACAAAAGGTTACTAGATCTTTGTCATAGATATTGTGTAGGACATACTTTCACTACAATGCTTTTAATTCAAATTAAAATTTATTTGACTATCTTGTATTTCAGTCTGCTAATTGCTAATTTTTTACAACCAATGCATATTATGTAATTATATAAGGGTCTCCAAAATGCCTCTCTGATCATGTGTTTCAGTGGCTGCTCATTGCCAAAGGGAGGACTTCAACTGCTAGTTCTGGAGTTTGAGGGGCTTGATGATCTGGTATCAGCTCAACTGAGCATCGTCCCTCTCCTATGCCCTTTTCACGCCATTCCTGAATCATACACGAAATCTGGCTCTCTTGAGCAAATTTCTGTTTCCCTGACTTCTTTATTGTCTCTACCACCTGAACTGCCATTGTCTTCTTCTGTTCTCATTCTTGAAACTGTCTTCAAAATCTAGATCATATGTCACACATCCATGATTCCTCCCCTGGTTTTCCTAAGTATAGTCATTTCCTGAATTAATACTCTCTCTCCTCTTAACCATAAATACAAATGCATGATCAATATTAAGTCAAGAGAACTGGGAAGTTAGGGTTTCAGAAACTTTGGGAGATCTGGAGGGTAATGATCAGGAACTTTTCCCTAAAAATAAGGGTAGCTGACTGAAGTTTCGGGGACT
>JAJEJO010054149.1:0-26609 GCA_020662805.1 Glaucomys volans
TGGTACAGATAGATTAAGAAATGACCAGAAATCACACAATTTCATAATAAAACAGCCAGGACTTGAACAAAGATACTCTGGCTCTAGAATTTGTGCTCTTAAATCTGTTTGTAGCTTGCATAGCAACAACCATTTTCTTTATTGTGGTAGAAACCACAAGTGACCAATGTAACATGAGCTCAACCCAAAACAGTATAACACTGAATTTACTCAAGTTGGTAATTGCTCAGACCCTCTGGTTATAAGATCAATTTAGACCACTATATGGGGAGGGACATTTGAAAATGCTCATTTTATGACAAGCAGAAAGCTAGACATTTTCTACCCTCTTTACTTCTTCCTGTTCTTGGAATATAAATCTGTGACTATTCTAAGGGCTGGAGTATTAACAGACTTTTTGCCTATGAAGCAAGATCTCAAGCTAAGGACATCAAAGAGGAAAATGGAGACTAAGTGCCTGATACCCATAGTGCTGCCATATTAGTCTTGACCACCTACTATGGATTCCTTTTACAAAGGAGTATATTCAAGTCAGTAAATTTGTGTTCTCTAATATAAAAGTCAAATGGAATCAGGAAAATCTGTGGAACTAAGAAGAAAAATCATCAGTCCAAGCACATTCACTTTGGAGTTTTAATTATTCCAAAATTTACATAAGACATACAGCTAGTGTCCTCACATATGCCTTGAACTTTGTATGCAATAAAGCATTTGAACTCCCTGTTCTTTTTCACCAAACGCCTACACCTAACGGATGTCTGTTATTTGATTTTAGTCTTAATAGAAAAAAAAATTGTCTGCTATACACTGACTATAATAGTGAGACAAAAATACAAGGAAAAATTCATATACACTTATCCAACAATCAAAAATGATTTGGCTTCAAATATAGAGATAGTAATTTGCAAATTCTTCACAATTATTTCTACTTTACAGAAAGTTCTGAAGAATGTCAAACAACCGAAAAGGACCAAAAGCCACAATTTCATAAAATCAGCTGTACCAAAAAATGAGATTCGTATATTGTGAATGCATTATTCACTCTCTCCAGCTTTGAAAGCACAACATCCAAAGAATAAGGTAAAAGTTTTCCCAAGTGCTTTCTTACATTGGCAGCAGAGAGCAAATACCTCATCGTGAAGGGAGCTGTGTTTGTTTTCTGTTCAAGGATGTTTGCAAGCCTTTAGAACAGTGCTGACAAATAGATGCTCAGTAAGTATTTTCCAGTGTGGAATAAATAGGTATAGCCACTGAGAGGAAGTCAAAGGAGGCTTTTATCATTGCAAGATGCAAGGGCAGTCTCTTTGAATTAATATCTTTGAAAGACATCAGGCTGGGTCAGTATAACCACAAAATAAATGCAATGTACAAAAAAATGAATAGACAAAAATCCAATATAATGGGGCAGAGTCTATTATATCAAGGGATGTACACACAGGCAAGTTTCAATTTCTTCACCTAATCTCTTGTTTGCTCTGTTTTCTTATTCTGTTCATATCATGAGGGCCAGAAAGACTTCAAAAGTTGAAAAATTCAGCATCTGTCTCTGAGAATACTAATTTCTTAACAGTAGTAGCTTTGTTTTGTTTTGTTTTTCTGTATTTTGTTTTGTCTCCCACATGGGTAGATTATCCAAAGCCATGGACCAGGGGAAGGGCAGACATTGTAGTGATCTTTCACTATAACAGGGAGGGAGGCTGTAAATGTGTGTGTGAATTTAAAGTGAAAAATTTCAAGAGAGCAGAAACTTTGCCTGGGTAACTGCTAGGTATGACTTAGGTGAAGTTCATGCACACAATGAAGCAGGAAACAGTGAAGAGTGTCGGAGTGTGCACAATAAGGAAGTCGGATAACTTCCAGGTTCTATTTCAGGCAGGTCTTAGCCTTCTTGCCTTTTCCTACTTTCATCCCCCACAAAAAAACAAACAACAACAAAAAAAAACCCTACATTCAGGTAGAGTTAAATTTATAACAAGATTTACACAGAATAACATGTACAGGTCACACTAACAATGTTTTCACCACCTAATAGTCTCAATTTACTTGAAAGTATGACTTTCAGGTTCTTAAGTCTATAGTGTAAACAATGCATATAAAGTTTACACATGCAAATAGGGCCTGGGTTCTTAATTTTCCATTATATTTACCACCGATCTATAAAAATCATCTGTATATACATTGTAGTTAAATCTGGCAGCAGCCTTGATACTAACACCTTTTGCTGACTCAAAGTTAAATATTTATCTATCTCTCCTCTGTACATGGATGGGTAAAATCTTCTATTGGCTTCTTTTAAAATATGCATCTGTGTGGTCATGCTGTATGTCTTTATTTACCTTGATGCAATATTTCATTTTCCTTATGAATTTTATTGAATGAAGAATGAATTACTTTATCTAACTTGTCATATATTTACATGTTAGTCTTTCTGCAATATTGCTTCTGCCCCAGTAATTTCCCTTCTGATTTTCATTACTACACAGTTATTCTCTAAATGTTTTTCCTGTATTATTTTCACTCCAAAAATTGTGATATTGTATTTTTCAAGTAAGAAACTTTCTGTTGTTTTTGGTCACATCAACTTTTGTCTTTGAATAAATAATTTGCAAAATTTGAAGGAAGATCCCCCTTAGTTTAAATCCTGAAAAATTAATGATATGAAAATCCAATGTTATTTTTTCAATTCATGACTTTTCACAATTACTTAACTGCAAGTAAATTCACATAACATACAATTAACCATTTAAAACTGTATAATTCAGTGGCATTTAGTGCATTCACAATGCTCTGACACCATTATCTCTCAAATTTCAAGATTTTTTAATCACCCAGTGGAACACCTTTCTCCATTAAATAAGCATTTTCTCTTCCCCAATACATATCCACTGGCCTCCAGTCTCCAGTGGAGACTTTCTTTCTCTCTAAATTTACCTATTATGGATAATTCATAAAAAAGGAACAATGTTGCATATGATGTTTATTGTCTGGCTTCTTTCATTTATCATAAAGTCCTCGGTTTCATCCATACAATACCATGCATCAGTACTTGATTTTTTTTATGGATAAATAATATTCCATTATGGGTCTCTACTACATTTTGTGTATTCATTCACCTCATGAGAGAGATTTGAGATATTTACACCTTCTGACTACTAGAAATGATATTGTTATAAGCATCTAGGTACTTGTTTCAGTGTGAACATATGTTTTCATTACTCTTGGAGACATGAAGGTGGAATTGTTTCTGAATCACATGGTCATTTTTTTGTTTAACTTTGTGAGAAACTGCCCAAGTGCTGTCCATACTGGCTGCACCATTTCAAATTCCCACCAGCAACATGTAAAGGTAACTATTTCTCTTCATCCTACAACACTTATTATTTTCCATGCCAAAACATACTATTGCAGCCATTCTAATATAAAATTTATTTTACTGTGGTTTGAAATCACATTACTTTAAGGACCAATGACACTGCACATATTTTCATATGCTTGCTATTTCTCTTTTTAGTGGGAACATAAAGATGATCCATACTAACTGTTCTGCAAATATTTGATAGAATTCACCACAGAAGCCTTTAAGTCCTAGATTTGTTGGGAGGTTTTTAATTACTCATCGATGAATCTCTTCATTATCCAAAATCTGTTGAGATGTTCTGTTTCTTTTTCCCATCAAGATTACTAATTTGTGTTTTTCTAGGAATGTTTCCATTTCATCAAGATTATCTAATTTGTTGGTACACAGTGGTCATATTACTTTCTGTAAGGCTATTAGTAAAGTCTCCACTGGTTTTAGTTTTTGAGTCTTTCCATTTTTCTCTTAGTGTAGCTCAATGTTTGTCAATTTTGCTAATATTTTCAGAGAACCAACTTTTGGATCTGTTTACTCTCACTATTGTTTTTCCATTTTCTATTTTATTTGTTTCTGTGCCAGTCATTTTTATTTCTTTTGTTCTGCTGGGTTTCTGTTTAGTTTGTTCTTATTTTTCTATTTTCTTAAAAGTATAAAAATAAGTTTTTGATTTGAGATCTTCCCGCTTTTATTAATGTAGATACTTATGACTATAAATTTTCCTCTGAGTACTGCTTTCACTGAATTCCATAAGTTTTGGTATGCTGTGTTTTCATTTTTATTTCCCTCAAGGTAACTTCTGATTTCCTAAGTGACTGATTATTTTACTAATTGCTAAGTGTTTCATTGGATTTCCACATTTTGATGAATTTTCCAGTTTTCATTCTGTTGATTACTAGAATCACTGCAATGTGTTGAGAGAAGAGACCTTATATAATTTCAGTCTCTTTCAGCTTATTGAGAATTGTTATATAGCCTTAAATATGGTCTCTCCAGAAAAACATTTCATGTGCACTGTGTAACTCATTTTGTTGGTTGTGATTTATTTTACTTTCTTTTATTTCACTGCATTTTCAGTGTATGTTTTATTGTTATTTTTATGGTTTGTGTATGAGGTGTCCCCGAAAGGTTTTTATAATAATGTAGGAAGTGAAATGATTAGATTATGAGAGCTGGACTTAATTAGTAGATTAATCCATTTGATGGATGAATAATTTGAATGGATTACTGGGTGACAACTGTGGGCAGGTGGGATATAGCTAGAGGAAATGGGTCAGGAGGGGTAAGTTTGATGATTATATCTTTTATCTCCAGCTCCTCCTCTCTCTCTCTGCTTCCTGTTTGCCATGAATTGACAGTATTCCTCTGCCATGTCCTTCCTCCATAATGTTCTGTCTCTCCTAAAGCCCAGAGTAATTGAATCAGCTGACCATGGACTGAACCATGAGCCCAAAATTTAATATTTCCTTCCCTAATTGTTTTTGTTGGGTACTTTGATGCTAATAATAAAACCTGACTAACACAGTCGTTCTCACTATTCCCATATTAGTTTTTTATAATTGTGTTCATCTCTTTCTTAAACTTTTTTGTTCATAACTCCTACATGTTCAATTAGTACTTCTAAAAAAATTCCTCTAACAGATACAATCTGTGCAGTTTTCTATAAGTTTATCTGACTTTGTTTTGCTTTGTTGTATATACGACAGTAGAAATGCATTTTTATGCTTAAAATTGAACATATTCTTATTTTCTGATACTGTTTTCTTTACTGAATTTAACACTGAAGAATTGTCCATTGCCACAGATAATTTAATTTCCTCTGTTCAATTATGTGTGATGCATTCATCATATATTTTACAGCATTTCTGATGTTCCAAGCTCCATGGTAATAGCTGTATGTAGAAACTCTTCGAAGAGTGGGACATGTATGTAAACAGAATAAATGTAATGAAAAGTGATCAGTGTCACAATATTAACATGTAAAACACCTCAAGAGAAAGATGGAAAGGGAGCTTTTTGAACTCTTTGGCACATTGATGTGTGAAGATATTAATGTACTAATATACTACCTTCAAGTCGAAAATTATGCCTCAATGCAAATTGAAGGCCATCATTCTCTTAAAATTTCCTAAAAAAATCTTAGAAGCCCTAAGTTGAATTGTTAAATATAGTGTCAGTATATTGTTTCTTCAATGTACAACTTTTAAAGAATTATGTATTATGAATATTCTTCTATAAAATTAAACTATTGGTTATTCAAATATCGATTTCTTATTCACTGAGCACAAAATATTGAATAAAACATGTATTTGGAAAGCAATCAGCTTATATAAAACACCATGTAAATATTTCAATTGCTCTGCAAAGAACTAGAATGATTGACCATAAGCATATGAAAAAAGTGCAAAAAAAAATGACTGGCATTGTAGTAACAGGTATTAATAATTCTAAATCATATTTTGTTTTGAAGATATGTCCTGATTTAAATTTCATATTTGAAATATTTCTATTTTCATATAAGGTTAGTACATTTTAAATGAAATATTAATTTTTTATTCCATTCTCCAGTCTCTCCTCTTTTCCTTCTTGTTTGCTAGATATATGTTGTGTTTGTTTAGTTCTTTCTAAAACTTTCCCATCAAATCTAATCTGCAAAATGTTCTGCTATAAGAGCTTGGGTGTAGCTCAGCAGCAGAGTGCATATGTAGCATGTGTGAGGCCCTGTGTTTAGTCCCCAGCACTGAAAACAAACACACACAAAAAGTTCTGCCATTAATACTATATGACTTGTCTGCAATTTTAACACATTATGCTATTATTTGAGAATACTTATAGTATTAATCATGTTTATAATTAGTGTTATAGAAGAGAAAATAGTTCCAAATCTTCATCATGTTGGCTTAGGACCAGATTTCCTTAACATGACTCCCAAAGCACAAGAAATAAAAGCACGAATCAATGATTGGGATAGAGTCAAACTAAAAAGCTTTTTCTCAGCAAAGGAAACAATCAGCAATGTGAAGAGAGAGCCTTCAGATTGGGAGAAAATCTTTGCCACACACACTTCAGATAGAGCACTAATTTCCAGAATCTACCAAGTACTCAAAAATCTTTACACCAAGAACACTAATAACCCAATCAATAAATGGGCCAAGGAAATGAACAGACACTTTACAGAGGAAGATCTACAAGCAATCAACAGTTTTATGAAAAAATGTTCAACATCACTCGTTATAAGAGAAATGCAAATCTAATAAAACTTATCTCTCTAATAATATAATAATAAAAGGTGTTTTTCCAAGATTAAGAAACATCCATCCCAAGCATTTTTCTTTTGGTAATTGCTCATCTGCAATTCCTCTTCCTTCTCCCATATCCTCCATAGTTTTCTTCCTAACTCCTCCCCCTTACAAGAGAGTGATGAAGGCAGTACAATGTAGTTGAAGAAATGTAAGCTTTGGAATAAGATTTTGCTTCAGGGACTTGGGGAAGATGCTTAAATTTTTAAAGACTCAGGCTTCTCTCTAAAAGAGAGATGTTAAATTCTATTTCCTAGGCAAAATAAGAAGTAAAGAAATGGGTAACATGCCTAGCATCTAGTTTTGGCATAAAGTAGATTATCCTGCTTTCCAAATTTACATGTTAATAATAATATATTCATGATAATTGTGGTTTAACAATAATAATGACTCACATGTCTCCTTTGATACCTTAATCTTTCTCCCCTTTAATTTTCATGTGTGTACTGAACTCCTTTTTTTATTTCTCATTCCCACTTTAATCTGTTTTTAATTCAGAGTAACTTTTCTTATTTAATTCATTAGCACTGGTAAGCTTCTACTGCTCAAATTCATTCAATGCAGGTTGTACTTATTTCTATGGATATAATAGTATATATCCAAAATGACTGTGTGTGTGCATGTGCATGTGATATTTAAATTTCATTTCTTTTTAGTTCCTTTCTAATTTTCTGATTATTCCAGGCTTCTCAAATTTTCTAAATACTGCCACTTTAATATTCTGAAGTATGCTGTCCTCTGATTTCCTCATTCACCCACCTGATTAATCTGGGAGATACGTTCTTGATCTGTAAGTACTTTCACCTCGTAGCTAATGAATACCATGATTTTCAACAGTCCCTACTATTCATCTGTGTTCCACATCCTTATTTATGTTGGTCTACTGAACAGCAAGTTGATATTACAAAGAATTTCAAAATCCACACAACTCAAACTACATTCATTTTCCCTTTTTTTCAGTCTTTCCTTTGCTTTTATTAATGGCAACATTATTCACTTAAAATGGCCAAGAAGAAAACCTAAACATCATTCTAAATTATTCTTTCTTTCTGCAGTTGCTATATATTTCACCAGATCTATTGGTTCTCTTCTTTAGCCTCCCTTTATCCTATCCCCCTTCCTGTGTTGCTCTGACTTCCAGGGAGTAACAACCATGTCTCATCTGGACTATGTCAAAGTCTCCTGACTTTGTTCCCTGCCTTTGGTTATTTCCATCTTCCGACTCGTCTCCCCAAAGACCCCATATCTTCCTAAAGTACAGATAAGCCAGGCGTGGTGGTGCACACCTGTAATCCAAGCGACTTGGGAGGCTGAGTCAGGAGGATCACGAGTTCAAAGCCAGCCTCAGCAACTTAGGGAGGCCCTAAGCAACTCAGTGAGACCCTGTCTCTAAACAAAATACAAAATAGGGCTGGGGAGGTGGCTCAGTGGCTGAGTGTCCCTGAGTTCAATCCCTGGTTCCAAAATAAATAAATAAATAAATAAAGTACAGATAGATCATACTAATGACTAGAAGAATACCTTCTGCTTGGCAACACAGATAAGGTCTCCAGAAAGCGATCTACCATACAGCATAATGCCTATGGCTAACAATATTGTGTGTTTAAAATATACTATACGGGTACACTTATGTCATTTGTCCTTAACCCCCTAACACACACACACACACATATACACCCCCCAAATAGTAATAAAGGAAGAAGAAACTTTGATAAGTGAAGGATACATCTATGACCTTGATGGTGATGTTAGTTTTATGAGTGTATATTAATTCTCCATCTCACTGAGTTGTATATACTAACTATACATACCTTTTTACATGTCAATCATATTCAATGAAGTAGGTAGAAAAAAGAATAGCTAACAACTATATAGTACTTATTAAATGACAAGCATTGTTTTGATAGCTTTACTGATATTATAGCCTCAATACACTATGATGGTTTCTATATCCTATAAGATAAAAGCACATTCTATTAAAATCACCTACTAGGCCATTGTCACACAGGCCTCAAATTATCTTTCTCTCAACACCTCCATGGACACAGAAGTAGCTCATGGTCACTGAATATACCATATTCTTACATCCCACAATGTTACTCCACCTCTACTCTTCTTGGCAAGAATTCTTGCCCATGTTATCTGCTTGGAAAACTCCTATACATCCTTCAAAACTTAGGTTAGATATTCACTCAGCCAATTACTCAATGAATTCTCATTGAGAGGATACATGTTACTGTTTTCTATAACAATTTGTACATGCTTTTTCTATAATGATTTTACCCTGTACTGTCATTGTCCCTTTTCCACATATTCGGCTGTCATATAGTATATTAAACTCTTTGAGTGTAAGGACTATATTTAATCTGTATTTGGACCTCTAAAGCATGGTACAGTATCTAACAAAGTAAATTCTCAATAAAGCTTTCACAAAGAAATGAATGGGCCAAACATATAAAGGTCATCTGCTCTGCTTGGTTATAAATATGCTCAGTTTAATTCATATGTCCCCAAAATAGGAAGCAAATTCCTTCACATGGTTTTAATCAAGAAAGTGAATGTTGATTTTAAATACACTAATAAAATGAAGGACCTTTCTCTCTTATTTGAAATATAAAGGTAATATTTCTTCATCTCAAAATAAAACCAAAATAACATAAGAAGCATAGAAATATGCTATTCCATACTCGAAAGTTGAAATCCCCCCTGTCTGGTTTCAATCAAGAAAATGAGACACAATAATGGAAATATATGAAGTCTCCCACCATCCCTTTTCTAACTGAAACACTAATATTTTTTCATCTAAAAACAAAAGAAAAACAAAGGAATTGTAGAAATATGGTGCTCTTATGCTCTGAATTAAAAACCTCTGAAAATATTCTTGTATGAACATGGAGACAAATGTTAGCAAGTAATATGATTTAAAAGAAAAAATACTGAATGTATTTCTGAGGTATTAGAGTATAGCTTATATCCCTTATTAGCATTTGACACTGTATTTTCCCTCTGATCCTCATCTTCAATGTGAAATCAATACTGCCTGCCTCATGCTTCACAAAGTATTGGTGTGAGAAGCAAGGAGGAGAACATTTTGGGGAGTACGCTTTGAAACACAATGTACTATACTATGACGTGTGTAGTTATTCACTCACCAAACACAGTTCTTGCAGGCACAGATTCTCTGTTAAGCCAGAATGACACTTGGGAGAGAATGACAGTCATGATGCAAGGCAAATAGGTCTGAATCACAAAATACCCAATTTTTCTTTTCAAGTGGAAATGAGCTGTCATTACAGTATATTCACCTGGAAGAAAAATTTAAGAAGCTTAAGGAACTGTAATAGTCAATAGTTGGAACATTTTGGAAATGGAAAAGATTCTAGAAAGAATAGTCCCTGATTTAAAAAAAATGATCACATACATATCATGAAAACTATGCCAACTTGAAATCCCTTATTAGCACTGCAAGAGCATTTAAGACAAATTTCTTAGTTATCAGGAAATTTGCATTGCATATTTTTGCTTTGGGTCATGCATGCTGACCAACAGGATTCAGAATTGAAAAGGCTCTCTGCCAGGGAATTATCTTACTTGCTCAGGTTTCTTATCCTCACTGGTACTAACTTTGAGTTTCTGCTATGATAGATCTAATTAGGTCCTCCCAGGCTCTTCAATGTGTTGATCTTTGGCCTCATCCCTGAGACTGGCCTTCTAGCCCAGATTCTCACTTCCAACCCCACAACCCATTCTGGATTTCTCTCTGCTGTGTGTCTGCTCCAATTTGCTTCAGTCAGATCTATGTGATCCTTGTATCTACCTTCCCTTCATCTCAGGGTTTTAATTATTGCTAGATGTAAGCTAATTAGTTCAAACAGCTGCTATTTTCTTAGATGAGGGTGGCCCTTAGAGAGAGAATCAGCCTTTCCACACAGGCCAGTAGTAATTAACAATAAATCAGAGTTGAATAATCATAAATTATCCAGAATAGAAAGAAAAGAAGGGAAGTTGTCATCACAGATTTGGAGATAGATGTTAAAATTGGTCAGAGAAGACAGACACTTTTTGAGTATATAGTATGTTTTAGACTAGTGTTTCTGAAACTTTAATGTTCATATGAATCTCCTTGGAATCTAGTGAAAAACACAGCTCTTAAAGTAGTAAGAGCTGTAACCCACGATTCTGAATGTCTATAAGGTTCCTAAGCAGTTTGAGCTAATAGTTCATGGATCTCAAGAGCAAAGGTTTTTAAGTAATCTGACCCATTTCCAATAACTTTGACCTATTAATTTTTGCAGGCACTAGATTTTCTTTAGGCTCATTTTACTAACCTGTACTGGATTTAATTGTCTCCTTTCCAATTGACTGGCCCAGCAGATCATATTGATTTAACCTGGAGCCATCAGGAGCAACCTGTACTGAGTCAGATGCATTGTAAGTCCAAATATAAGTGACCTCTGAGGTTGTATATGCATCTGTTGGAAATCAGAAAAAAATCTTAAGCACTTTAATAAGAACCACCAACAGAATGAACAATCAAAGGTTGTATGTTTTACAGAATCACTTTTTATTAAAATAATATTTAAAGAGGTCACATTTCAAGGCAAAAATAGGTACTTGAAGTTTACAATTTTCATATGAGGTGTATGAAGCAGACCAACAAAGACAGTCATGAGAACATGAGATTATTTTCATTGTAACCACTTTGAGAGGTGAAGAGCAAACTTCTGTTTAGAGTTTGCAAAAATCATCAGGCTCTTAGATGGTTATATTGTTGCCCTTGGTCCCAGGGTGGCAGATGAAGACATTGTATTAAAGAAGTCTACTGGAATAGTTTATCTAGAAATAGTAATCATTTAGGAAATAAAAATCATAATCCAAAATTATGTTGCTTTCTGAACATAAAAGCAATTAGTTAAGTCAAATGACTTCACTATTAAATGACAATGCATTTCATTAGAATGAGAACTAATTGCAAGACATGTAAAATAAATCAGAACACTGTGTAGTTCAAATACATAGCAAACTCTTTTTAAAACACTCATTTTTAAATTAATTACACACAAATGTCACTGGACTACATTTTCATAGCATCCCAGTTAACCTATGAATTGACAGAAAGAGACAAAACAGAGACCAGGTAGAACTATATGATTTATTAGGCCAAGGATGCAGACTTGGAGAAATGAGATGAATCCAGAGCTCTGGCAGCGGTGGCAGAGTGGGTTTTAGCCTTTTGCACTGGCATTTCCCTTCTTTGTGTGTGCTCTGTTAGGGAACAGCCAACCTCTCCAGGCAGGCAGTCTCTCCATAATTGAAAAACCATAATTTCTGACCTACCAATGATTCTTTGAAGAACTTCTATGAACTTTTGCTCATGTGAATGCTTAGAAATAATAGTTACTCCTGGTCCTTGACAAAATTCAGCATCACAGTGAAACTGTCAACTGGGGAGGAAAAGGACCAGTTGTCCCTGGCAATACCTCTGACTCCAACCCTCCAGGACACTGAAAATTCCATTTCTTTGCATGTATAAGATATTTCCCTTAATTTCACTGTGCTGGAGTGGTTCTGGTGCTGAACATGATCCAAGGTCCATAATCACTAATGAATTTCCATTCAAGCATCAGTAACAATACAGTGAATGTTTATGAGTTTGTGTCTGATTTATTATGTGGCCTTTTCATGGCATATTTCAATATTGTCTGGTTTTCTGAATGTTGTTACTAAATGTTAATACCAGTGAAATACTGTTTTCATTATACATTCATTCACCTACATCCACAAATAAATTTTATGAAAGAAGTTTTGAAATAGGATTATAAAAAATATATATTTCCATGTTACAGACTTTTACAATAGATATTTATATAATATTGTAGATGAATGAATTCTTGTTATTCTAAAGTCTAAATTGCTTAAAAACTAATTTTAAATAATCATTAATGATTCCACTGATAAGTTCACTTAATAACTTAGTATTACAGCAACTAGCAGCCCATTTGCAGATCATCATATAGCTTGTTTTCTTTCTCCCATAAATACACATCTTGTCCCTGTCATCAAAATAATTTCAGAGGTCACGAACTCAACAGATTAAGAAGATAACATTTCCTGTGTCACTTTATATTAGAGGATCTTCAGGTTATTCTATATTTATGAATCTTAATAAATTATAAAGTTTTTTAAAATATTTATAACTGACTTTTGAATTTGGGTGTTAATTTTAGACATAACTAAGAGAATCAAAAACCTAAAAAAGTGATTCAATTCCTAAAGAATTTGTGAGATACTTATGGACAGGGATTCAGATTCATGTCTACGAGTAGCTTTCAGTTTGTTAATGTTAGATTAAGGAATAAACTTAATAGTTTAATAATGTTATGAAAGATATGAAAGATGCAGATCTGGGAAGAGCCTGAGTATTTTGCAGAAAATGATTGATCCTGCATATATCCTTTTTTTTTTTTTTTTAGTGTGGTGCTAGGGATTGAACCCATGGCCTTGTGCTTGCAAGGCAAGCACTCTACCAACTGAGCTATATCCCCAGTCCCTGCACATATCTTTAAAAAAAAACCAAAAAAACAAAAAGCAACTGCATTGCATTAATTCAACAGAAATACACCACGTTTTATTTTTTCAGATTTGAATTTGATGAGAAAACATGTAATGGAAAATTCTGCAATGCAGACCAGAGAGGCTTTCCTGGTTCTCTAACATAGTGCTTCCCAATGAAGCATAAAGGAAGAGAAGGATACTTTGTTTAATAAAATTCACTATAAATTCTGCCACTAAATTCAACTGTCATAAAATAATTTTATTTAATTTTGTTAAATAAGCCAAATTTGAGACATGTTTATGCACTATACAAATGCATACTAACTGTTAATATTTGGTGACCAAGCAAAATACTCCCAAATCACTTTTCTCTAGTAACTTTTATCCTAAAAGAGGATTTACAGTGTATTTTTGGCTAATACACAGAATAATCGTAGACTTCCATTCAGAAAGTTTTAAATCCAGTGAAACAAAGAAGAATACAAAGATATGAGACAACAGGAATAAAACAAACACAACTGAATTTAAAATTGTAAACATGTAGAAAAGATGCTTCTTTTATTTGAGGACAACAACAAAGTTTCAATATTCAATCATTTTTGTGGGTGGAAAGGACTTGTAAGTAAGCAAGGAATCAATGACTAGAGGAAAAAGTCACAGATCCTTCTGCAAATTTTGCTCTGTCAACATCTTAAAATTTGACTTGGCTCGTTGATCTATTATTCCACACTTTTAACACCTATGGATCAATACTCTACCATAAACAAGGATAAATTAGAGAAGGTGCAATTTTTTGTTCAAAGGGTCAGTATGTAAATGTGAACAAAGCAAAATGAACAATAACTATTTAAGCAGACAAAGGGTAACAAAAATTTTGTGTGTTGACCAGACTTTCTGGATACAGAAACCTATTATCTAAAGCATGCAATATTCCATTACTCTGCAGCTGCACTGTATCAGATTTTTAAAGTTCACATAAAATATTTTTGAGCAAATTTACTTCCTTTTAAGTACTGAGACATCACATCAGTTATATTTGATGTCATAATACCAATACCTTATCCACTGAAACATGTTTTTCCTTCTTGTATCATTACAGTCTCTTGGATAAATCCTTTCTTTGGTATCAAGGCTTTTCAAATTTCTCTTTAATGTCTCTTATGCAATGCAGATAAGTTATTCTCTGCTGCATCTGCTGTGGTTTTCTCAGCATCGTGTTTACATTGTATAACATGATTGACTATCTTAAATAAAGTTGGAAGAAATGGCAGTGTTGAAGTGATGGTTTCCATGACAATAAAGAAAGCTTGTGGTTTAAAAAAGAGGAGATTCTCAAAGAAAATTGAGAACAGACTCCTTTTGTAAGAATGTACAGAACAAACAAGATTGAACTTCTCACTCCATGAAAATGGTCATCAAAATAATTAGAGGGTTTAGCATTCATATTAACCACCATTCTTCCCCCTTTCTCTCACTGGACAGTGTCTATGAGGAGAAGGCACACTCTTCGGTCATACAAATTTTTAATCAGGCAAAAGCATTGTCTTTTTGTATTCAGCAGAGAAATAAAAGAGCCTAAAACTGTTTGAAATGATGGACAAAGATGGGGTTCCAGAAAGAGCACAGTTTCTAAAAAGATCTGAGAAGAGGACATGCTCACACAAGGGAGAAGCTGCTGAGCTGGGTTCATGAGTTTAATCTGAATCTGCCTAGAGTGTCATGTGAGCCTTCGAGGAGGATTTGACCTTCCCCCTTTTCCATTATTCTGGGAGTGTGCATGCTTCAGCTTGACATACAAGATCTAACCCAGGGACCTAAAGAATGGCCAAAGGCACAGAGCCTTTTTAAAAATGTTCTGAGTAAAGAAGGTGCCTGTGCATAGCAATCCAACTACATCATCTTTAAATTTATTTTAAGTAAAAATATCCTTTCCATTATGTAGACAGTAAAGGAGTTACATTTCCCTGTATTACACAGACCCTGTTCGTGTGCCTGCCCTTTGCAGCACAACCGAGGGCAAATAAATAGAATCTGTCTTTTGCAATTCACTCATAGTTGATTTAAAAGATTACATTTTTAGAATATTCTAGCATTAGAAAAAGAAATTAACTTATGACCCTCACCTTAAAGAAGCTCCTGCTCTAGTTTTACATATGTACCAAGACACATGATGTTCCTTATCAGCATTAAAACAAGTAACAATTGAAGTACCATGATTAAAATTCTTGAGAGTACCAAGGGCTAGCTGATTAGTTCCTGGAGGGCAACCAGCATTTCTTTTACTACAGCATCTTATTGGGCAAATAGTAAGCATTCCATAACATGAGAAGAAACCACACAACTGAGCAACACTGCAGAATACCACTGATATTATTAACCCAAAGCATATACAACTGAGCAACACTGCGGAATACCACTGATATTATTAACCCAAAGCATATACTTTCATCCTTGTACTTACAGCTGCCAAATTTCAGAGGACATGAATGAGCATCCATTGGAAAATCCTCCAAATGCATTGGACATTCAGCTTGAACTGTAAGCCTAAAAGTCAAAATTCCACTCTTTGTTTAAGTAAATTGGCAAGTCAAGAAAAATCACTCGAAAAGTCATTGCTGTCAATAGAGTTAATGATGAGGTAGGACTTTCATTACAGCACCATGTTAGGCTACTTCACATTTATATACATTTTTTTTCCTTTCTCATTTAGGAGTTCCCTCAGAAGACACTGGCATATACAAAATATGAACAAAATAACAATTGTTATTAAAGTCATACTTTACATTGTCACTTTCTACCCAGTAGTTTGTTATGAATCCAAGAAATTCTATATGCATTTTTGAAGGGATGATTTCCCATTAACTTTACTATTAATATTTAAAATCTTAACAAATATTTAAAACTCCATAATGAAATGAATGCCATTTTTTTCCCATTATCTCATCAACAACAGTACACAGCAAATTTAAGAGTTCAATATTGGTTCAGAGGAACTCCCTTCAAAAAATGCCAATTATAAATGAGTATCATGCTGCACATAGATATAAAGATGTAAATGTAGAAATGTATATATATGTATTCATCTCCTAGAAATATCTTAATGATACTTATCTATGGCTATATTATGTTCACAAATTATGAAAGTTACATTTTCCTGTATCTAAACATAATAAATATCATGATAAAGAATAATCACAGGATTTTTTAAATGAAACTTCCAATTACTCCATTTCACATAAAGGTAAAATCAATGAAGCAAGCTCGAAGAGGAACTCATAGAGTGATCTGTCTCAACTGAGCAGAGCAAATGTGGCCAACGATTTCTATATTACATATATTTTTAAGAGAATATTTAAATACAAGCCCATTCAATATTTTCTAAAGTTTTATATGTTCTGTGCCTATATTTTGCTTAAATACCAAATTTCTAATTATTGTTTTAACCCATAAGAATGAGTGACCAAAGTGTAAAGTCATCAGGGGTACTACATCTGAAAATAATGCAAGATTCAGTGAGAGAAGCAGAAAGAATAGCTAATAGTTGCATTCTAGATAATGGCCATCTAGTAGTAATGAGTTCTCAAGAGTGGTTTCTTTCCAGATCAGAGACAGTAGAGGGCTGTATTACTGCCCTCCTTAAATAACTTTCACAACTGAAACTGAGCACTTGCTTTGCATATGAAATGAGTAACACATCAAATGCATGGAATACAATGTCTGCATACACAATGTTAACAATTATCTAGTCTTTACATCCTTAAACATTAGCTTTTCATTCTGCATCATTTTGTTATCTTTTTCTTTCTTTCATAATACAAGTAACTTACTTAAAATGTTAATGAGAATAGTTAAAATGGAATAGCTGTTAGAATCAACAACTGTACAACTTTTGATAATGTCATTAAAGGTTGTACCATCTGAAATTGATGCTGTATGAAATTGATTTTATTACAAAATGGCAATTTCACAAGGATCAATCTAGTAGTATGCGTATGGTATTCAATATACTTATGAAGTTTAATAATCAAAAACTCTTAAATATTTTTTCTAAGGAAACTGCATAATGGGGATCAAAATATCAAACTAAGTAAAATGATGCTTTAAAAATCACTTAAATTTGATGGAATATGAAAATGGGATAGCTGATGGAGTAAGAAAATGAAATTGCATGGTGGTATAAACAAAATTGAAGTCAGGGCATTAAAACTGTACTTAGTTAAAATGCAGTGTTGAAGAACAAATAACCAAAAATATAAATCCCCAATAACTAAGGCAATTCTTAAGCTTGAAAATATTATGATTAAAATTGAATTTGTAAATATTATGTTTTGTATGTTTTTACATATCCAAGCATTTACAAAACATATTATAGGTACCTTAATAATCTGTTAGAAATATGTTCAACTTGTGAGAGTATCTGACACCTGCATCGCCTGGGGATTTAATGAATGGACTTCTCAGTGTCATTTGCCACATCAAGCCTGGAAACATACCTCATCGTGTACAGCAGAGTCCCGTCATCCTGGATTCGAAGCAGTTTGTTTGGCATTGTCATATTATGAGCTACTGACTTTTTGCCATTGTGAAAGAAGGTATCTGGAGTCCAGATTTTGCTAGCCATTAAATTGTTAAGTCGAAGGATATTCATAGGTCCTTTAAATTTCAAACGTTCATCTTTCCATTTTTGTCGAAAGAAAACATCTATTGTGTATTCCTGAAATACAAAGTAGCATTCTTTGAAAACAACAAAATTTTAGATACAACAGGACACTATAAAATTCCAACAAAAATGATGATCTAAGTAGTTCACAGAGCACTATGTTGAGAGAAGTAAATTTTACCTCTGAAGGATTATACCTTGAGCTTGTCAATAAATGTTGCCACTTAGAATGAGATAAAATATATGGATTTACAAATTTAGCTACATAGTCTTCTGAAAAGAAAATAAGAAATCGACTGTATCTGGCCTCTTTCAGTTGAACAAGATCTCAGACAAACTGCTTTACTGCAGCTTATAGTTTAAAACTTCTTGGAGAGGGCATATGCTTCTGCAAGGTCTGGGTAGGTTGTTTCAGCTAGGTTATCCCAAGAAAAAATGGGCAGGCAGACTTCCTAGGAGCAAAAATGAATAAATAAAAAGAAAGGAGGAAGGAGGGAGAAAGAGTGAGAAAGAGAAAGGAAAAGAAATGCCTTTTAAGCACACTGTTGGATCTGCATGAGTCATCATTTCCTGTTGCCAAAGAAACTGTAGAATACCATATTTCTTTTTTAATCCTAAAAAAACATAGTGAGATAATATATTGTTAAGAAGGATGTGATAGAGAATGATGATTTCAATAAAGTTTATTTATGAAATTAGTTAACACAAGTACTCTACCAAGTTATTAGACCCCCAAAGTATGAATGTTTTGTAATATATATTCTCATGTTAAAATGTTCTTTAAAGTATTCATAGAGAGTAGCTAGTGATCAATTTCTCTATTACTATTCTTCAGTCTTTTAATTTAGATGAACCTCTCTCCCTCTTCCTCTCTCTTTTCTTTCCTGTTACTTCCCCCACCCCGCCCCAGGTTCTTAACGGAAAGTATAAGTATGTTAGATGAAATACACAATTCACAATTGCGATTAATACTAACAATCTATTGGATGTTAAAATTTTTGCCAATGTACGTTTGCACACTTGCATTATAAATAATTAAAATGTTCAATTACATACCCGAGATTGGAAATTCCAAAACTATCCTTTGAGCACAAAACCAGTCATCACATATTTGGAAATAAACTCCCCAGCATTGTCAATTTCACTTAACTTATTATTTTTCTTTAAAAGGACACATTAAAAGGGTCATATGATGAAAACATCATATCATTTACACAAATTTGAATCAGATGATGATTCTCAATGATTCACCAAATTTTGAGTGGGTGATGATAATAATAGGTATCAGCCACAGACAACGAGTAGGTAGATGAACAGTAACTCTGGGCTATGCCTTTAGTCCTGGGGGAAAATTTAACAATCAAATATGTCTTCTCTCCATGGCCTGTTTATTTACATTTTAATGTTTACTTCCATTTAAATGGAACCAAAAGAAGAAGAAAAAGATTAAAAGATAATTCTTCACACTGTAAGTTTTCATTCAAGTATTTCTTTCCAAAAATGGTCCTTCAAAATTCCAGCCTAAAATAATATATGTGACATTAATTTTTCCAGGCTAACTGAAGATGTTTTAAAACTATAGAATCTAAAATTCAATTTTTCTATTTCTGTAAAAGTAGAGTCAGTTTTATCTGTTTCTGAAGCTACTGATTTGGCAATCATTTCCAGGAGACCTACCACATAGGACATTCTTGAAGTTTTCAAACAGAAAAGTTTCAGGCAATTTCTTTCAAAAACTTGTTTTCAGGAACATTATTCATCTTTGAGTCCTCACAATGTCCCAGGTGAGCCCTGTCAATCTACTGACATGACCTGTATCTTTTAATCCCACTCCCACTAGGCAAGCTCATGTTACCCCATAGCCAATCTTAACAGTCCACACTGCATGCCATTCCTCCAGTACAGCAAGCCCTCCACCTGCCTGCACTGGGAACTCTACTCACCCCGTTACTTCAGCTGGGGTGTGGGGGAAAGAGCTTTCTTTGTACCTTTATAGAGCTTTTCATTACTGTGATGTGGTTTTAATTGCAATTACACATTTGCTCCTCTACTGCCCAACTACCTTGCAAAGGGATACTGCTTTCACTTGTACTTTTTAATTTTATTTTCAGAAACATAAAAGAGTATAAAGATTATTACACAAAACTTGCAACCATCACCTAATTGAAATATCGTAGACTGGAGACCTCCTTCCTTTACTCCTTCCCCCACTCCCTAAGGAAAGAATTATTTTGAATTTGGTGTATATCATTCCCCTACTTATATTTAGAAATTTACAACATAAATAAATGTACTGAGAGTCACAGTGTAAGCATTTATTAATGGTAAAAACTGTTTTTCTGACATTTGCCATTTTTCTGGTGGTACTTTATTAAGGCTCTCGTTTCATTGTATTTAACTTTTTTTTGGAAGACTATTTCACGAGAATCCTTCAATATTTTCTCTATTTCCAGCTTGTTACTGTCAAAAGTAATATTGCTGTGAATGTTCTCCTTCAACAATTCTAGTACAAAGGTATTAGAATTACTCTAGACCAGAGGTCAGCAAACATTTCCCATAAACAGTCAGTTAATAAACATTTTAGGATCTATAGACCTATGGTCAGTATCACAACTACCCAGCTCTGCTATTCTAGTGTAAAAGCCAAGACAATAGTACCTCAGTGAATCAGCATGGCTCTGTTCTAATAAAACTTCATTTAAAAAAAGACAGGATTTGGCTCTTAAGATCAGAAGAGTGCTGAAAGGTATTGAAAGCTCAGGACTAGAGAGTGCCGAAGCCAGAATGTAATGAGTTGAGGAGCAAATAGGGTTCAAGTGGGTGAAGAAGAATAAAATACTCTCCTTACTCCTGAATTTGTGAATGCCAGTAAGGGAAATCAGAGTTCAAGCAGCAAAAAGGCTGACCACTGCCCTACACTAAATCTACTAGTAGAATTAATGAAGCTTATGCACCATTTCTGTAACCAGATGTTATCAAATTGAATTCCTCGGAGTTATGTAAATTTATATTCTCACTAGCAGTGTACAAACTTTCTCTATGACCTGGTATAGACAAGAATATTTCAACTTAGCCATTATGGTCAGTGTAAAATGGTTCATGGTGCTCTCATATGCTTTTCCCTGTTATGAAATTTAATACATTTTCATGTTTATTAAAAATTCTACTTTTTTATGAATTGTCTGTTCATTTTAGTTACACACTTTCAAGGCATCCGTCTTTTTCTTATTGAGTTATGAAAATGCTTTGTATATTCCATATACAAACATTTCTGAAAGAACATATAACAATATGAATTATCATATCAATATACTAAATATCATAACTATGTCCTGAATATTTCTTTTCAAGATATAAAAATTCTTTCTGCTTCTCACATTTAGGCTGTTCATTCACCTGCATTTACTGTGTAAAGTCCAATTTTATTTCTTTTCAGATGGAAAATCAGCTTTACCAGCACCATTTTTTTTTTTTTTTTTTGGAACCAGGGATTGAACTCAGGGACACTGGCCACTGAGTCACATCCCCAGCCCTATTTTGTATTTTATTTAGAGACAGGGTCTCACTGAGTTGCTTAGGGCCTCGCTAAATTGCTGAGGCTGGCTTTTGAACTCGCGATCCTCCTGACTCAGCCTCTGGAGTCGCTTGGATTACAGGCATGCGCCACCACGTCCGGCTTACCAGCATCATTTATTGGCTGGTCTGTCTTTCCCCAGATATACCACAACATTTCTCTCATGTATCTAGTGACCACATAGTTATGAATCTGCTTCTGGTTTCTAATTTTTACATTGTTTATCTATCCCCAAATCAATTTCAAAATCATGATTACAAAGTTATGTAAGTGTTAATTCACAGTATTTTCAATATTATCCAGGTGAAAGTATTTAATAATTTCCATTATGGCTTTTCTTTTTTTACACTAGAAACATTGTGAACCATGAAGGTTTTTTTTTTTTTTCGTTTTTTTTTTCATTATTTCCAAGTGCATTGATTTCTTTTGTTTTTATTTTTGTCATTAATCTTTAATTTTTTTTTCAGATATAATATGAGACTGTGTTCTACTCCACCACAGTCTCTCTCCTTCTGAACTGCCATGAGCTGAGAAGCTTATCTTTGCCATGATGTTTTTGTCATGGAGCCAGTCAATCATGGATTGAACTGCTGAAACCAGGAGCCAAAATTAACCTTTCCTTCTCTAAGTTGTTCTTATCAGGTATTTTGGTCACAGTGATGAAAAACTGACTAACACAAAAGTTAAATGGGAAAAGGTATGAATAAGGAAAAAGTGAAGAAATGGGGCCAGAATTCCATGTTGGCAGCCTAGCACACCAGGTCTCTGTGAGAGAAAGCTAAGATGTTGGTAAGTGAATAGAGTTTGAGGACCTCTGAAACTTCAATAAAAATCACATGAGACTAACAATAGGGAGGCAAGCAGGTTATAGGTTAGTAAATATAATCAACTACCCTGTACCAAAATGAAGAGCAAGATTTAATGCAGAATTGGATGCATTAAATTAAATCAGTTTAGACCAGTGGTTCACAAAATGGGATATGGACATTTATTTAAGTGTAGGAAGAAACAATTAGAATTTTAATTTTTATAAGCATTCTTTTTCAAATATGAGGTAAATGAAGCTTTGCGAAATGATAACACACAATATACCATATATAAGATAAAATAATGTGACATTGCCATTCTCACTGTCCACAAGTAAATTAAGGTCATACTTCAAGGCATCCTAAGGAATGTGGGGGGCAATACTGGAATGATTGAGTGATGCTTCAATCATCTGCTCTCAATGGACTGTGACTGTCCCCAGTCAAGTGCATTTATAATACTTAGTTTGGATTAGATTAACTCTAATGAAAATGGCTTCAGAAGATTATGATTAAGACCCCATGAAAGAAAACAAGAATTACACAGCATGAGTATAAAAGAAGAGAAAGAGTACATCTATGCCCAATGTGGGTCTTTATTAGCCAAATGAAGAATAATGAACTAATCAACACCAAAAAATTCTGTAAAACCAAATTTGAAATGAGGCTCTTAAAACAAGGCTTTGCATCTGTTATTAAAAAGATAATTTTAAGTATTGGATAATGATAGTGTGTGACTACTGCAAACAGCAAGGCATTCAAAAAAGCTAAACATCCAGAATGTGAGGACAAACATCTAAAACTGGTGAATGAGTCAAAAAAAAAATTAGAATCACAATTCAGTAACTGTTGACGACAGTTAAATTGACTCATATTTTTTCAGTTATCACAGTCATTAGAACAAGTATAAAATAATGCAAATTTATAATCAGATATTTGAATAGCTTTACATCATAAAATCTTTTAGAAAAATGTTTAAAAATGATAAAAACATTTAAATAAATTAATTGTAAAATACTAAAAAACTTTAAATGCCAGAAAAGGTACAGTTATTTAAAATTTATTATTTATTTAAGTACTTATTTTAACTATCTCATTCCTTTCAAATGTTTACATTGTACTTTATAATATTTTAACATGTTAATAAAAAGTTTCTATGTATGTACATAGAAGTAAGTAAAATTGATTCACTAACTTTTGTATGTTTTTTCTTTCTAGATTAAAAAGGCAAGGCAAGGAAACACTTCAATAAAATAACATTCATAGCGTATTAACTATGAACAAGAATTTCCAAATAATATTTGTATTTGAATTTCTGGAACACTTTACAAACACATTTTCTCAAAGTAATATTCTTGAAGTTTCCTTAAAATTAACTTCAGGTTTTCTATAAGTATACACTAATACAATAATTACTTGATTTTTGCTTTACTAGAAAGATGGTGGAATGAGACAGACATCATTACCCTATGTACATACACAAAGGGTATGAATCTACATTGTATACAACCATAGAAACAAAAAGTTGTACCCCATTTGTGTACAATGAATCTCAATGAAGTCTGTAAAAATAAAAAATAAATTAAAAACATTAAAAGAAAATTACCAAAAAGTACAAAACAGCAGAACTTCTATGAATGGAGATTCTAAAAGAAATAACTAATAACAATATTAATTTGCCACAGAATACACAGAACAAATTAAGTACAAAGTTAGTAAGAAACAACAAAAAAAACCATAAGGACATATTTGCATGCAGGTCCTACATACAGGAGAAGAAAGAATGATCGATGGATGAAAAAGAAGGGTTGAAAGATCCATATGCTTCAAGATTCCAAAAATTCCTTATAGGAAATTTAACCCAACTTCCTCCTACTATTGATGTGGTCATAGATAAATTCAGTGAATTTCCTGTTTCCAAGATTGTTAAGAGCACAACCCAAACAGAGATGCAGGTTCCAGTCCAAAGGTTTTATATATATATATTTATACAGTAAAATCCCTAGTGTTGCTTCCCTAATTTGTCCTGCAAACAAACAAATCAGTCTTTTTTTGCACATCCTGTTATATAAACGTAATTTCAAGGACATATTTCCTTAGTGAAGACAGCATATTCTTTAGTGCCTGACTTCATTAATTATAAGTCAATACATATAGACAATTTCTGAAGAATTATGTCTACTCTCTAAAACACAACCAAACTGCAGGATGGATCTTGGAGTGATTCCTTATTTAATTTGATTTACTAAGTGTATTTAAAAGCACCAAATTTATTTTATTATGCCCCTTTTGTTATAATAAAGGCTAGTCTCCCCTGAGTAAATTCCAATCTGTGTGCTTCTTCTATAACGAAGAAAAATGTGGTTCATAAAGCAGGTACACTGCAATTAAGTAAACAACACCCTTGAAATATACAAGAATAGTATACTTCAAAGACTTCAATTGGCACTTAAGGGAGCTAGACAACAAATATAGCATAGTATTAGTGTTGCAAAAATTGCAATGAAGTGGGGCAATTAGAGCAACAGATCAGCAGAATGCCAATAAAACCAATTAGTACAAAATCATAAAGCCCTAATATATAAAAAAGCTCACACAAACAGAAATCATTAAACAACAGCTCCTGCATATTCTGATCATTATGAAGGTAACATATTTGAGCTCTCCCTATGGAATTAGTGGCCAGACCATTTTCACTAATAAATTAGAAATTGATACTAAAGATTCAGATTCTAATAGCATGTTATTAAAATATATTTAATAAAAGTATTCAAAATAATTAATAGTTTTATGTAATATAGCAATTCACTTTGATTAGTTTATGCCATTTAAAATTTATAACAACTTTATTAAACATGAAAAATTATTTCCACTTCACAGGCAGGGATTCTAAAGCAATATTCATTTTATAAAAGCCAAAATTTAAACTTAAACCCTGTGCTTCCAAATGCCAGAATCTTTTCATTATACCATGCCAAAAAACAAATCTTTGAAGGCAGGACACAAAAGTAAAATTACCTTCCTTCATAGATGAACAAATGGATACTAATCATGGATTATGGAAGGTTACAGAAAGAATATGTTGCAGGATTGAGACTGAAATTTTACAATCTCTTGAAAGTATGCTCTTCAATTTGTTGTGTTGGAAAAACTGGATATTTACAAGCAAAAAACTGAAATTGGACCCTTCTCTTACATCATACACAAAAATCAACACAAAATGGATTGAAGACTTCCCAAAAAGGCCTGAAACTCTAAAATTCCGAGGGGAAAATTAGAAGAAAAGCTTGTTGACATTGACCTTGGCAATGATTTTTTGGATACCAAATATTTATGTACCCATCCACCAATAACCTAGGCAAGGAAAGCAAAATTAAACAATTCAGAATATAGAAAACTAAAATCTTTTTCACAGCAAAGGAAACAATGAAAAGATAGCCTATGGATTAGGAGAAACACAACAAAAATCAAATTGATTTTAAAAATGGGTAAAGTAACTAAACAGAAACTTCTCCAAATATAACCTAAAAATAGCCTAAAGGCATATGAAAAGCTGCTCAGCACCACTATTCATCATAAAAATACATACTAAAGCCTCAAGAAGATAACAATCTCCTATCTGTTAGGATGACTATTATAAAAAAGACAATAGGTAAATATTGGCAAGGGCAAAGGTTAAAGGAAAGCCTTGCACACTGTGAGGAAAATGAAAATCAGTGCAGCCATCGTGGAAAGTAGTATGGAGTTTCCTCAAAAATAAAAATAAAAACAGAACTACCACATGTTCATGTGCAATAATTCTGCTGGGTGAGTATCCACCGGAACAAATTTAGCACCTCAGAGAGACATTTGCACCCCGATGTTCACTGCAACATACACTAGCCAAGACACAGAAACAACCTAAGTTTCCCCTGATGGATGAATGAATAAAAAAGACTGTTTACTTAAATATGTATATATAAAATATAAAATTGTGTGTATGTATGTGTGTCCTTCTATGTGGAATACCACCATTTGTGACAACATGGATGAACCCAGAGGACACTAGGCTAAGTGAAATAAGCCAGACTCAGAAAGAAAAGTACTGTATGATCTCACCTGTATGTGGAAACTTTATAATAAAGCAAAAAATCTAGTACATATAAACAGGGACTGAAAATGTAATTGCAGGCAGGGAGAGAGAGGATATGGAGACATACAAGACGAAGGATGTAAAGTTGCAGATATGTAAAATAAATGTTTAGAAATAGAAGGAAGAACATGAGGACTATAGTTTTAATGTTGTGCTGTATGAAGTTTCCTAGGAAGAAAGAAAGAGAAAGAAAGAAAGAAAGAAAGAAAGAAAGAAAGAAAGAAAGAAAGA
>JAJEJO010054149.1:26619-156345 GCA_020662805.1 Glaucomys volans
AGAAAGAAAGAAAGAAAGAAAGAAAGAAAGAAAGAAAGAAAGAAAGAAAGAAAGAAGAAAGGAAGAAAGAGGGAGAAAGAGGGAAAGAAAGAGGGAAAGAAATAAAAGTAAAAAGTAACTATATGAGTTACTGGATATGTTACTTTTCTTGACTATAATAACCATTCCACTATATATAATTATACCAAAACATCAAGTTGTAAACCTTAAATATATGCACTAAGAAAAAAACTTTTCATATTTAAAACTGACTCACACACAAGATCAAAGGATAAAATGATAATAAATTAATCTATGTGAAACTGATGCAAGAGCAGTCTCTTATGTTAGGTAGATCAGGGCACCTAACTTTGAGCACGTTATTTAATCTCTCTTTATGTCAGCTGACTTATCTGAAAAAAATAAAACCTACCTGCTAGGACTCTTATAAGGGAGAGATGAGGCAACATATGTAAAGGTTTTAGAAGACAATTTGGACTTCAAAGAAGGTAGCCTAAAATAAATCACCTTCTAAGGCTCTTCCTCCCTCATCTCACACCTCACAAAAGGGTAGTCCAACAAGACAAGGACATCCAACAGCTAACAGTCACAAAGAAGGGTGCAGGGCAGCAGTTGAGTTGCTGCAAGAGAACACCATCAGAGGACAAGGCACCTGTGTTTTTAATGACTACACAATAAAAAGATCCTCCTATGGAAGGGAGAGCATCTCTAAACCATTTACCTACAATACCACTAGCATTGATTGTCCAGAGAGATTTACTAACCTAACCAGATAAGTAAAGGATATTTGGCCCTTTTTCTAATCTCCCTTACCCTTGACTACTCTGGAAGAACACAAAGAGGAGAAGAGGAGTAGATCACTGTCCAGACCACAAGGTACACACCTCAGCTGTGAATCAGGCTGGGAAAAGGAGAGAAGACATACAGGGCTGAAGAGAATGATGCATAGTGTGCACTGGACTGGACTCTTTATGAGCTGTGGAAAACATTAGGTGTGAGAAAGCGAATTTCAAGTAACAGTGTGGTTGAATTCAATCAGTTGAATTTCTCAAGCCTTTGGAATAAAGTGCAAATACTCTCAGTCTCCAAGGCCCTGCATGACCTCTTCCTCTCTTACTTCTCTAGCTTGTCTCTAGCAGTTTCTCTTCTGCACCCCATCTCTCTTGCAGCAATATTGATACATATATTGCAGGGCCTCTGATCTGTCATGCCATCTTTCTATGCACACTCACTGATCTCTGCTGGAATTGCTCTTCTCTAACAGCTCCCTATTTCTGGCCAACTTCTACTCCACACTGAGAACAAGGGTCATAACGACCTTCCTCATGAGTGAACACATGAGGAAGGTCATCAGAAATTAAATGTAGTAACAAGTATTCTGAGCAGCAACATCCTTAATGGGATATGAGAATAAAAGGCATCAGCAAACACGGTTTTCAGGAAAGCTCTCAGATGCTTAGAGGCAAACAGCTGCTTGCATGTAATACCCTGATTCATCCATTCACTGGTATGAAATGTCATTTATGTATGAGTGTGTTTGCATGCTGTGTCTTTGTACTTTATTAAAATATTCAAGTAAGCTTTTATTTGGTTTAATAGTTATTTTTAAGGATGTGAATATGTCAAAAAATCTGTGCAATAAGAAATTATCAAGTAAAAAATCTGTTTTAAAGATTTATTTGTGCATATGTGAATGTCTTATGGGGGAAATTAGCTGTAATACCCTTAATAAAGTGACTCTGAGTACCCCTCAAGCCCCATCTCCCATTGCTGAGAGCATGCTAGGTTCCAATCAAACTGAACTTTTTTACATTTCATCGAACTTAGCAAGCTCTTTCTGTGTCAAGATATTCTTCCATTATGAAGATGGTCCATCTTTGTCCTCCTCAGCTATCTTTTTTCTCCCCTAGAGATCTTAGCAACATCTAGACCCTCTGCCCACGTTCCCTCAGCTACCGTATTCATCTGTATATATTTCAATTAAGGACTTATCACGCTGTTTTAAAATTAATGATTTTTCTTAACTGTCTCCCACTGTACAACCCTAGGGTAAGTCCTGGTTATACTTAGATATTTCAGCTCCCAGCACTATGACACTGTACACACGCATACACACATATACATATATATATATAAAATCTTGTTGAAATAGACAAATACAGTCATGTCTTCCAGGAAACCAAAACCAGACCCCAGTAAAGAAAAAAGACATGTGAAGATTTTTATAATCCAGTGTGCAATGTCATAAAAAGTAGGGACACTGTGAAGTGGAGCATTAGGAAAGGAAGCTTTGACTATTTGGAGTAACCTAAAAAGACATTAGAGAAAACGAAACTTGAGCTTGGCCATGAATACATAAAAGATCTCCAGTTGGTGAAGGAGGAGGGAAGCACAACAGCAACGGGGAAAAACATGTGCAAGGCCAGAGCTGTTAAAGATAATGGCCTGTTTGGAGAAGTTCAATGCAATCTTTAAAAATAAAAGCCTCGTTGAGAGTTATAATGCCTCATAACTGTTGCCCTCTGTCTCCCCTCCTTCCTCAACCACGCTGCTTAAAAATGCCACCTCCACTCTTTCTCCACTTCCTCACCTCCCACAGGCCTCCACCCACTGCAATCTGGTTGCTTTTACCACCACCAGCAAACACCTCCTTGTTCTTAATCTATTGACACATTTAAACATTTTTTTTGGCTTTACCATAATATAGGACATGGTTATTTTCTCCCAGCTTTTGCAATCAATGCTCTCCTGTATTGACATTCACCAAACCACACTGTCTAGGTGCTGTGGCAACCCTGGTGGGATTGTTCTCCTGCTGTGATACAATTCTCTTCATGGGATCTTAGCCTTTGCCCTGCCTGTCAATTATTGAAAAGGAGTGATATCTCCTAGAAAATATATGAGAGTAACAGCAATAAAAATTTAATTATTTGCACAAGAGACAGACTCCAGAATTGCCACCCATAAAAAGAACAATTTCTGCAATTTTCAGAAATCATAGTTATTTCTTATGTAGTTTATACAAAAGAATGGGGTGGGTCTTAGGGAATTCTACTCTGGCCCTAGGAGACTGAGAGAACTAAGAATGGATATACTGTTTCCATAATTCTTCCTTCCCCAGAAATGTAATAAATGAGACCCTTTATCCTGCTCTCTTTCCTGATACTGTTACTCCACTGCCCAGGCAAGGTTTAACTGTGGGCTAATCTTGTGGGTTCATGCATTACCAAAGGAGTCATACAACCTTAAGTATATGGAATTCCATTTTGGCAGAGGAATATGATACAGATATCTGACTACTACTTGTCACATCTGATAAGGAATGAAGTATGGTGGTCTCTGACTTTTGTTGTTAAGCATCAAAGTGTAGTCTATCTCAGAGAAGGTAGCCACCCTTTGTTTTGTGAGACACCCACAATTTCTCCCTCTTAGTCTCCTCTGCAATATTTTAAATCTTTTATTTTTTCCTGTTCTTTAAAAACTGGCATTCTAGAGTATCTATAAAAGGACAAGGCCAATTCCACTCCAATCTCTTTCCTTGTACACTTTTATGCATGCTTAAAGTTCCAACAACCATTGGATGGCTTCCAACCATCTCCACTAGAAACCCCCTTCTGAGCTCCAGATCAATGCCCGCTACCTAAACACTCTATAACTAAATAGACCTTAGTTCAGTATGTTCAAGAACCCAAATATCCATCCCCTAAGCAACAAAGCAAAATTAAACAAATCTTTTACACCTGTGACCCACGTCAATGTGAATGGCACCACCATCCACACAACCACCCATGCCTACATTCTGTATTTCTACCAATCCCTGCAACCAGAAGATCACCAAGTCTTGTCAATTAAACCAGAGAGAGATCTTTTAAATCACTTTAGGTCTTCAAATCCTCTCTTTAGGTCCACAATCCTCTCTTATGTGAACAATAACAACTTTCTAACTAGTTTATACATTATGGGATTATAGAAAATCTGTACATGCCCTGTACCTTCCCTCTAGTCCCTCAACAATCTTATACTAGATTTCTGCTTCATGCAAAATAAAGTCAAATGCTTAAAAGATTAAAAGACTATCATACCCACAATTTGCAATTATGAGTTCATAGATCTTAGAATGGTCCCAGAAACAGTTTGATACATACACCAATGTTGGTATGTGTGAATCATAATTTGAGGAATATTTTGTAAAATTTCTTAGGAGGAATGGGGGAAATATTTGCTGAGTGAATGAATGTTCTTTTAGACTAATGCCTAACCTTCCAAAAATATCAATAAGCATCCAGTAATCAACTTCTACGTGCTAAATTTAAAATAAACATTACTTCTGATACACAGTGTTTTCCATGTTTGTAGCAGATTTCCTTAATTAATGACATTTACAAATGACAATCTCTGATAAAGCATAACAGATAAATCCAGTGTCAATTTTCATCCAGGTATTAAGATCTAATAATTCTCCAATACCCTATGCTGTTAACTACTGAACTACACAATATCCCAGTGGTTTCTGAGCATGCTAAAAGATAATTCTATGTTTGCAGAGGAAGAAAAGTATTAACCCAGTGAATCAATATAATCAATAAGCCAAAGACACACTTGCTTGACTGTCTGTTTCTTAACAGCTTAAAACTAAACGCTGAATCAGAAATCTCAATATTCCTTTGAAATTCCCACTGTTCAAGCTCTAACCCTAACACTTGGCAAGAGTTAACCATTTGGGCTGAGTGATGTACAATAATTGCTTGTTGCACCAATTATGCCTGAAGAATATGCACATACAGTGAAAATGTTCCCCAATATAGGAAAGTACATCCTATATTGAAACCAGAACAGGAAAAAACAACAGAGGAGTTAGTTAGAAATTGCTATAATGCACACGCCTACTACAAACTTTGTCAGTTGTCAGCTACTAGTGCATTCCAACATTTAATTACCTTCTTACTCATGAATTTTTAAAATGTTGAAATAAAAGATTTTTAACTTAATTGCAGACACTGTAATTAGAATCTTTAATTATAATTTAGATCTACAACTTTCTTTGGACAATTACACTCCTTAATGATTCTGAGATATCTGTGTGTGTGTGTGTGTGTGGTGTGTGTGTTCATTTGTTTTTTAATTCTTTTTGCTATGCTGCTTTTTCCTCTCAGGCTAATGCCACAACAAATTTGCATCACTGACCTGAACGGGAGAACTTAGGGGTGTTAGGTTTTGCTACTGAACAGAAATAAGAGTGCACAGAAATAAGAGTGCATTGCATAGAAATAAGTGTATCAATAAGCAATTAGAAATGAGCTTAAATGTATCCTTTATTTTTCCTTATTAACAAACTGCTTCTGTAAAGCATTAATTAGATGTCTCCCTATTCTCTTTCACTTGGAGGGAATAATACAGGTGTGTTTTCACTTCCCACCAGGATCATATTTCTATTTAGACTGTCACAGACAACAGTCTACTAAACAAATTCAAGCTTTTCCTTATTATTTATCTTACTTTCCTGAAAATGTAGAGCCAAAATTGAAAGCACTTCTTTTGGTCATAATGAAAAGCAAATCATTCCTCTTTGTACATGCTTTAATCAAGCTTCATGTTCCCTAGTAGACTTACAATGCAAGTTACATGCATGCAAGTCTGTGTGTATGTGTGTGTTACTTGTGTAAATATGTTATTCATCATTCGTTTCCCCCAGTTTCAACTTTCTTCTCTAGATTTGGACAATATCACCCAGAACCTATTAAATAGTTAAATTATCTCCTGGTCCTCACTCTGCATCCTCCTTCATCACACATAATTACATATGCCAATGATCCTTGTGTTGCCTCACAACTCCAAATCCATCCTCCCTTCTTTGCCCTTCTTTGTGATACAAGAGTTGGATCTGTCAACATTACTCCCTTTTCAGCACATGCAATATCAGGCTTTGTCAACAGAAGGTTCTGGAGGGATACTCCCATGTCATACAAAGAGAAGGCTACTTCTCTTTCTGGTTCTCTTCCTGGGTCATGTCCACTTACTTTGTCCAATTGCAAAGAACTGGCATGTTTTGAGTTTCTTTCACCAGGCAGGGTATTCCTAGAGACCAGCTTCAGCAGGAATGCTTACACTCCTCTCCAACAGCAGCTGCACATTCCTGTAGCTGTGGTACAGTACCCTCTCCACTGAGATCTGAACTCACTTGCTTTGGGGGAAAGGGCTCTCCCAAGAACCCTGTTTCAAACTGATTCATGATGCTGCAACCCTAGAAGTGGAGGCTGCTTCTGAATTTTGTAATTCTATATTGCTTCTTATTTAGTTATTTTTTTACTTTTGTGGTACTAAGGATTGAACTCAGGGCACTTTACCACTGAGCTACACTCCCAAACCTTTTTATTTTATTTTGCGACAAAGTCTCACTAAATTGAGACCGGCTGGAACTTGCAATCCCCCTCCTTCAGTGACCCAAGTTGCTGGGATCACATGCATGTGCCATCACACCTGGCTACTACTTCTTTTATTGAGTCTTCTTTTATCCTTTGCATTATTTAACCACCTGTCACTAGCTACTACTAGTAACTATTAGTTACTAGTTGAAATTCTTTATATTGGATTTTCTCTGTTCTCTGTTCAAATTCCTGTTGTAGAGTCTAACCTCTACATGGATTCTGATGATACAGTACATTCCCACTGTGGTTCTGAGATCATTTTGCTCCAAAACGATTATTGGTAAGACAAAAGAAAACAAGGTGAACAAAGATGGTAATGAAGTAGGAAATCAGACATGACAAAATAAATTTTATATAAGTGTTTTAGGCCAGAGGCATCAAGGGAAATGTATCATTAGGGAAAATGTCTAGGGCCTTCAAGACTTTTAAGAGCCTGGGTTGATTTTGAATATGTATTTAATTTTGAAGAATGTTTCCTTATATAGGTACACACACACACACACACACACACACACTCACACACACACACTGCTTGCACACATGTATTCCAAAATATACAAAGAAAACTAAAAAAAATCAAAGCAACTGATTTAAATTAAAGGTTGTCAACTGCAATTCCACTCAACCTAATAGATAGTCGGGAGAGTGAACATATTGAAATGTTTACTATATTTTGTGATTAAAGACCCCAAAATGAGAAAGTAAATTGAGAAAGTAAATTTTAAGCCTATTAAAGTTTTTTAAAGTTTGGAGTTCAATTCACTGATGAGATCAAAGTATCTTGAGTTAAATTCATGTAAGAACTTATTTTAAATTCATTCTGTTGCCAATAATGGCATGCCTAATCCCAGCTATAAATCTTCAAATGTGTATTAGTCATTCCAAAAAAAGATTAAAACAAAGAAAGGTAGAGGATTAGTGCATTATCACTAATGGGGAAAAATGTTTTTATTCCTTTCGCCAAAAATATATCATCTGAGCTTTTTAAAATCCTTAAATACCAAACATGTTTTGTTAGACATGTATATATTTATTTTTTATATTTTAGGTAAAATTATTCACTTTGAATAAAAAATAATCAGTACAGTAACTGTTACCACTAATATTCACAGCACACACAAAAAACTACAACATTGTAAACACTGGTATTTTAAGATCTTATATCATCTGCCTTTCTGTTTTGGCTAAGACACAAAAAATATTCATACAAGTGCCATTATTTATATAATATTCTGATAATTTTTCAATGTAGTGTTTGATAAAACTTTGACTCTAACCACTTTATTCTTCCTAGAGGTTAGCTGTTTATTCTCACTGTATCTTTAATATCTGGGAGCATTTACAAGATTAATTTACAACCAACCAATAACCTCTGGAGTATATGCTGTTGCTTAAAATGTCCTTGTCATCATTTCAAGGTCCTATCCACTTAAACTGACCTATGGAAAAGGCAGATTAATATTTCAGGTCAGGGGCTAGGTATGTAGCTCAGCAGCAGAGTGCTTGACTAGCATGGAAAATTTTTTTAAAGGAGAAAAAAAAATCTGAGGACAAAAATGTAAAATAAGGCAAGGGAGAAGGGAAGGTTATGTTAAACAGGGTTTTGTTGGTTTTGGTTTTGTCCTTGGTGTTCCAGAAGGGTGCCTAAGATCCAGAACTATGGTAAAAGGGGGTGGGGGAGGGGGGGACTTAAATCTTCACATGCTAAATTTGGAACAATTAAATACCTGATATGGTTTATTATCCATTATCTCCTCAAAAGTGAGGATCACCCCTCTACCAATAGCATCTCATATTTCAGCCACACAGCTCCATTTAAGGAAAGAACTGTGACATCAGATAGTGAGGGATTCTGATGGAAAAAGCAGATTCTTTAATGATGAAAGGGCATTTCTGCTCTCTAATGGAAAGGCAGGGATTTCCTGATAAACTGACTAATAATATTTATGAGTGTCTGCACAAAAGAAAACAAAAAGGAAAATCTTTCACTTTTTTTTTAATTTTTACAGACTTCATTTTGATTCATTGTACACAAATGGGGTACAACTTTTCATTTCTACTTTGTTTTCTTATCTAGATGGAAAATACTCAAGCTTGTCAACTTTTCCCTTGGGTTATCAGAGAGAGGGAAGAAATTGGGGAGAAATGACACAGTGGGGGATGGCTAGATTAAAAATCGACAAGGACATCTCCTTTCATTCTCATTCCCCGGGTCATAAGGGAAATTGATCTCTAAAGAGGCATTGGACCCTGGAGTGAAGGATCCCTGAGGGTCGAAGGAATTTGTGAGCCACAAGTTTGCCAGGGAGGAAGCATAGAATGAACAAGAGAAAGGTACATCAGGGGAATGCAAAGGCAAGCATGTGTCAGCCACAGGATGTAGCACAATCTAACAAGGTACAAATGAACAAAGTTTCTATTAAATAGCATTATAGTTAACAGTAGAAATGGTGAACTGATCATTGAAAATCTCATCCATAATCAGTAATTTATCTTTGGTGATCCCTAACCCACCAATTTCTAAGACTCTAAACCAATTTCCCTCTCCTATCAATTTCATTACAAAGAAAAATAAGTAAAGGCCAGTTCCATGGAATCCAAGAACATCAACCTTCTAGTTTTTTCTGGATCAATCTACACGTGTCTACTATGTATGCAGTTGTATGACAGGCACTCACCTAGAAATTTCCTGAGTATGTATGCAGTTGTATGACAGGCACTCACTGGAAATTTCCTGAGTATGTCACTGACCATGATCACACCCTCTAAGATGCAATATTCTGTGAAGTTGTATAGACTCACAGAAGTCCAAGCATGTGCCTTCATACTAGAAAACTGTTCTCAGTAATGTGATTTTTTTAAAAAAAATTGTAATTCTTTACCACACTTTATCTAGGTAGAAAAACTTTGAAAATAACATAAAAAATAAAGATCTAATCTGAACACTCAAGCTGGTACTGTGCTCCGTAGTGCAAACAAATTAATATCCTTACCTCTCTGTGTCTTTGGGCAAACTACATAGACATGGGACATATATATATAATTCTATAAAAATAAAACACTTTCTATCCTACATTACCCCATACTATCCATCATATAAAGAAAAAATACTATTTCAAAAAAACTCACCATATCAGTATCTGAGACAGGGCCAAAACTGGTCACGTAGATGTTAGTGAAGACTTCAGTAATACTGTCTAATATAGGAAAAAAAGATTGAATACAGATTTTATACAGTGACAGCAATATCAGAGAGAAGGAGTCAAGTACAACATGGTATGATTAGAAGCTGGGTGATAAATTTAAGAATAACTTCTTTTTACTTTCTCTTCAATTTTCACAACCAATAAAAAACTATACCTAGAAGTCATCTGACATTTTTACTGAGAAAATATATCTGATTAGAACTTTCCTTTTTTAAATTATATTGCTCAGTATGAAGAGTTTCTTAGAAACCATCTGAAGTTAACTAGTTAAAATAAATATAGTACTGATACTGACAATAAAAGTGGTATTATTTGATATAGTTCTAAATTTGATCTTTAAATATATCAACTGTCATTTCATTATGGTATGATTTATGGGTTGTAAATCACTGTATTTTTCCATTAAGCACAAAACAAACTGCTCATCATTACAAACATAATTCATATTAATATAAAAAGTTGTATTATTCAGTAATATAAAAACAAAAGCAAATAACTTCCATTAATCACTATGGATTACTTCCAAACAAGTTTATCTTTAAATGTATTTAAGATTGCCTAAAATGTTAAGATTGAATCCAATTCAATTCTAAAATTATGTAATTATTAACTGTAATACAATTAACCGAATTGCTTAATCAGGTGATTTAGATCTTTGATTTTAAATAAAGCCAAATGACAATGAGAAAAGGCTCAAAGAAAGAACTTAAAACAAAAATACTTTTGATATTCTTGTACAGAGGAAAACTACATTATTCATTTCTACTATCAGAAGCTGAAAGTCTCATCTTCTGTTGAATTTGTAATTTCACACAAACAATATTAAGAAATATTTTTTATATTGTACTGAAATCTATAATCATCTCAGAGAGAGAACTTTATCTGTGATATTGAAAATAATAAGACAAAAATTTAAAAGCCAAAACCAATTTTAAAAATACTTTGCTTACTACCTAGCACATATTCTTTATAGGATGGAAATATAACAATCTGTATGACAAACTAATATGATAGATTCTTGATTTTCATCTCTCCCTGTGTGTACAACGATAAACCAAAATGTTAGCAAATGTGCCCAATGAACCACAGTTTAGTAGAGTAGAGAGAGCCAGGTTTTAGAACCCAGCAATCTGGCTCCTTAGTCCTCAGGCTAAACTAAAGCTTTGCACCACTGTCAAGGATAAACACGGAACTAAAAGTAGCTTCTTATTAACTACATATTTCTATCCACCACAATACCTTCTGCCAAAAGTACATAGTATGCCAATAAATCTGTTTATTTAACTTTATTGCACATACTATTTCAGGCCTAAAACTGTATTTATGAAATTTTATTATAGAATCCCTTTCAAGCACATATTTGTAAAGTTATTCTCAGCTGCCACCTACCCCAAACACCTGCAGAGAGTCAACTTCCCGAGCACACAATGTGTGCAGTCCTATAGCAACCCTGCTCAAAAGATTACTGGGTTTGGTTTAAAGTTCTGCTTTTACTGTCCTCAAATTCTCTTTATTTTTTTACAAAGGTCCTGTATTTTTATTTTGAATTGGACCTCACAAATTATGTTGCTAGTTCTGGACATAAATTATATATGCGATTGGAAAGAAACCATGAAAATGAAGCCCAAAGTTTTTTTTTATCTTATTTATACCAAATCAATCATGCCAGAGCATTTATTCAATAAACAATCCAATGAAACTTCGGTCATTACAGATATTGATTTTAAATGTTCCAGAGAAGAGAAATTAAAATGTTAAGGAATTTCTCACTCTAAGATAAGCAAGAAAAATTATTTTCTTTAGTCTGAGTAGTAAAGTTAAAGGGGAGAGACAACCAAAATGAGTAGCTATGCTGATGCTAAGGATGGGAATAACATTCACTATCTCTCAAATGGAAAGCAAAGGGTGAGAGGACCTCGTCAATACCTTGCGGCCACCATGAGATGTCAGCTAAGAAGCAAAGAGAGAAATAAGGTTATCCTTGAAGATGTGCATAAGAAGAGAAACAACTAAAGATGAAAAATAGAGATAAACAAAACTAAGTTAAGGAAGGAAATGATTTCAAGGTTCATTGACTTCATAAATATAGCTAAAGGTATATCATTGGAAGGGATAGTCTCCTGCCATCCAAGTTCCATACTTGGAAAATCAACAAGGCAACCACTGATCATGAATATTGTATACCTATCTGAGCCTGGGAAAAGGGTCCCTGGTATTGAGATTTTGAGGATTTCAGTCTGGTTTATGCACAGAGGGGTTAAAAATCAACATAGATTAGTGAAATACTCTAGTGCGATGATGACAGATAGCTGGCACATCTAACACTACTGCCAGGTTTCTATTTCAAAGTTCATCTTTTATTTTGGTTTGGCTTTCGGCAAGAAAAGAGAGAAGGAGGGAGAGAGGATATCCTATGGAAGTATGCTATGTGTAGATCTTGTGACACTGATTTGTCTGTCTGTCCTATGTTCTGCTTATGTTTTGTTTTCTCATGTTTATTTAGAATAGGGTGGAATTGTGCCACTAATGTGTTACAATATTCTGATTTGTTGTACACATGTGAGTCAAAAAGTAAACAAAGAAACTAGTCAGGTAGGAACCTTTGCCTTTTACAAGCTGTGAGTTGTCCTCTTCAGCCCTGATCACTCTTGTACAGATCACCCAACTACAGACCAGACTCAGAGCCTTTACACTGGCCATTATCTTTTCTCTGTAATTCTTGGTTAATTGCTTCTCTACCTTTAAGTCTCAATTTAAATGCTTTCACTATGCCCCCTCTATCCAATGTAAGTCCTCTTATTCAATTTCCCATCTTTGACACTCTATTTTTATAACACTGTTTTGAACTTGCCAATATTTTCATGCTTAAATATATTTTTCACTTGTTTTTTGTCTTGTATTTGTCATATCTTCTCAACCAGGATCCATGCTTCTTACAGGACAGGTACTGTGTCACTTCCTTTTATCTTCATGTTATGAGTGCTTACTATATGGTCTGTCATGTATTAGGTGTTATATATTTGAATAAGAAAATCAGTTCTCATTATAGTTCTTGTAGAAGATCTGTCTGCTCCCAGAGCATTCCATGAACATTGAAAATAGTCATGCATAACTGTCACTACGCATAAGGAAAAAAATCACTTATTTGTGCAGGCAGAGCCCCAAATTTCTCATTCACATAGGCAGGTTAAAAGTTTAGGTAATAGATTCCCAATGATGTAACAGAACAAAAACTTGATTCTAATCAATTTTGGCAAAATCTTTGATGAAGACAGTTGTTGAATAAATCATATTATTGTCTGTACTTTTCTGAATGTCTGAAATATTTTACAGCAAAAAATGTCCCTGAAGGATATCCAAAATCAATATATGAATAATTTCAAGAAAGGTTTAAATTAATTCATGAAAAACTGTTCCTCACTGAGTAAGGCAGCACATAAAAACAAATAAAGCATTTTTACAAAAATCCTCTACAGAACTATGAAAGATCAAATATTTTGTGCAACTACTATTTTTTATTCCACAAGATTCACTTAAGGTAGACCTTTGATAATAAAAAGCAAATGAGGCAAAATCTCTGCCTGTGAAGGATTCACAACATAACAGGGAAAAATCATTAAAGAATATAGTCCAGTAAAGGTGTGCTATAACTAAGAAGATAGTATACAGATGCTCAGAGAAGCAGCTTGGAGAAAGACATCTAGAAAGACATGTAGGTAATTGTTAGCCTTTTGTGATTTTCAAGGGTGGTAAACATCCCCTGAGTCAATGAAATGGCTGGAAGATATTCTAGGCAGGGAAGCCACTATGAGGAAAGGTCAAGTCACAAAAATAGCAACTTTTGGCTCAACAACGTGATGGTTAGCCTGTGCAGCTGAGAGAAATATCAGTTTAAAAAGAAAGTTGTGTCAAAGAAGACCTGATGTTTGCTGGATGCGGTAGCACACGCCTGTAATCCCAGAGGCTCAGGAGGCTGAGGCAGGAGGATCTCGAGTTCAAAGCCAGCCTCAACAACAGTGAGGTGCTAAGCAATTCAGTGAGACCCTGTCTCTAAATAAAATACAAAACATCTGAGTTCAATCCTTGGCATCCTCTCAAAAGAAAAAAAAAAAAAGACCTGATGTGCCACGATGATGAGAATATCTGCACTATCTTCCTGGCAGTGGGATTCCTGGAGGGACTGTGAATTAGAGAGAGTGTCTATGTTGTTGGAAATGCTACATTACATTTATTACAGTGGACAAGCTGAATCAAAGGAAACTGGAGACAGTATATTTCAGTATGGAAGGTATACAACTATTAAGGCAAAAGCAAAAAAAAAAAAAGAATAGGAAAGGAAAAAATTTATAGAAGGAAAACCTTGTTAGGTTTTAAAGGTGATATTATTGAAATAGGCCCTTTTGTTGGACTATTAGCAAATCTCAAGAGACTGAAAATGAGCAATTTTAGTAGAACTGCCTGAGCACAAAACAAATGAAAGAGGGTTAGAAAGTGAATGGGTGGTATGGATAAGAAGAGAGCAAGTATAAATTATTCTTTTTAAAAGCTTGTCAAAAAAGATGTTTTGATGAACTGTACAGGGCAATGTAATATACAATAGCAATTGAATTTTCAAAACAGAAATTTATAATGTTTGTTGAGAATGAAATCATATCTTTCATAAGTGATTCATGGACATTTGATATATGCATATTGTTTGCATCATCTCCTTTCTTTCCTCCTCAAAACATTTTTTTACTCTATTTTCTCCTGATATCTATAATAGAAATGGAATCATAAGAATATTTCAGAGAATTTTTACATGCATCAAAAATAGTTGTTGATCTGTTTTATCTAACCAGTAGCTCTTTACTCTAGGAATGGAAAATACATTCTCTAGAAAAATCCTATCTCCTCCACTTCAATGACATGGAATCCAGAGGAACTGTAACCTGAACTATACACAGTTGAATGAAAGAGTTTCTGAGCACAAAATCATCTGCATATTAGAAGAAAGAAAATGAACTTCTTTACATGACATGAAATTTTAGTATGTTAACAATAATCTTCAATAATTATGTGAAATCACAAGGAAAATGGAAAGTTTTCATTTATTGCTATTTTTTTTAGATTTATTGTCACAACAGTACATTCAGTATAGCACTTCCCAAAATAAGTTAACTATGTACATGAGAAGGAAACTATCAGATTCTCCAGATCCCTATGGATGATTTGAGATCCCTGTCTGTGGTCTATTCTCATGCATTTGAGATTGAAAATCTAGCAGTGTTTTTTCTTCAGAGTCACTATCCTTAGAAATTTCCTTTGGTGAATTCTGCAGCTATAATTTTTTGTTGCTTAATCTCTCTCAACCCTGTATCTAATCTTTTAGTCTTCTTTTCTTATAGAGTCTAAATAGCTACTAAGGGGGTCTGGGAATGTGGCTCAATGCTAGAGCACTTGCCTAGTATGCACAAGGCTCTGAGTTTGATACCCATCACCACCAAAAGAAAAAACCAATAGTAGACCTAAATAGCTATTGACAAGTGAGAAGAAGGTTGGACCAGTCTCCTGATTCAAAGACATCACAGTTATAATACTACAACCATAGAAATGAAAATTTGTACCCCATACGTGAACAGTGAATCAAAATGAAATCTGTAAAAATAATAAAAATAAATAATTTGAAAAAAAAAGAGGAATGAGAATTTTTTTACCATTTGAAAGGCTAACCAGTTTTTGTTGTTTCCAATGATTCATCATGGTTGGCTGTGTAGTTTTTAACACATTTGAATATAGCCTTTGTTTGTTGTTATTAATGCTTTAACCTTGTTTAACCTTTTCATTCTATTTTAAGTTGTAACCATTTACTTATTATGTCTACTATTTGAGATTTATAGCTACTAATACAGTAGACACAAGGCATATGTAGCTATCTAAATTAAATTTCAATTAATTAAAATTAAATAAAATTAAAAATTCAGTTCCTAACTTTCACTAGCCACATTTTATCATATGTAGTTACAGTTCCAATACTGGAAAGTACAACTGGACATATTTACTACTGTAGGAGATTCCATAAGATACTACTAGTTTATATTCTCCCACTAAAAGTCAAGTTACATGAAGTCAGAGATATTTTGTTGGCTCAGAAAAGTAAAACCACAGCACAGAATGATCCTTGACATTCTATATGTTCTTAGTAAATCCTTGTTGAATACATCAGTAAATAAATTTTGCTCTGAGCTCACAGTCATTTAAAGTAGACATAACCTCTGCTGCAATGAAATTATGCAAAAATCAAATTAATGAACACTGCATATATAGTATATGCTACAAGAGCACATTACAGATGAAAACTCCTCTTGAAGACACTTTCTTTGCAGGACACCAAAATCTCTTGATTTTATTCCAGTCTCACTGGTTGCTCCTTTGAATCATTCACTCCTGTCCCTTCAACCTGTTAATAATGGGATGTCCCAACTCTCAGGTTTTTGTCTTAATTTACCCTCACCTCTTTTGTAATTTATTTAATGTATTCACAAACTCCTGATTTTCTAAGTCTGACCTTTCTTCTGAAATCTGGACTTCTATATCCAATTGTCTACTAAAATCTCCACACAACTGTCTAATATATTTTCCAAACTCATCAGGTCTCATAACAAAACTAACTTCTTTCCTCCTTGAAATCAAATGCAGTTTACAGACGCCCCCACTATGTTTGGTGGTTATTTCACCCCTCTTACTGTAGATCTTGGCTTTATCTACAACTTCTTTCTTTACAAAAGTAAATCTACATGATGTGAATTCACCCTTTTAAAATGTACAATTCAGGGAATTTTATTTTATCACAAAGTTGTGCAATATCATTATTATCTAAATTTAGAACCTTTGTATCACCAGAACAAACTGTATCCATTAGTCCTCACTCCCTATTCTTCTATCTCCCAGGCTCTGGCAACTACTCATTAAGTTTGTGTCTCTAAGGATTTGTCTATTCTGTAAATTTCATTATAAATAGAATCACTTCAATTCTCATTTTTAGAATTTTTTTATCATAAATGTGTATTAGATTTTGTCAAATAGTTTTTCCACATTTAGTCAGATGATCATGAAGCATTTTCCCTTTATTCCGTTAACATGGTATGATAATTCAACTTTGTGTTTCTGGAATCAATCCCACTTGATTTGGTGCGTAATTTTTGCATGTCACTAGATGTTATTTGGTAGTATTTTGTTAAGTATCATTTGTTGTTAGTCATAGGAGACACTGATCAGCAGTTTTATTGAGATTTATGTGCTGGTTGTAATATTGAGGCAATAGTGGACTAATTAAGTGAGTTAGGAAGTATTCTTTCCACTTCTATTTTTTAGAAGAGTTTGTAAAGAATTAGTGTTAATTATTTAAATATTTGGTTAAATTCACAAGCGAAGGCATCAGGGCCTGGATTTTGCTTTGTGGGAAAGCAAAATTCAATTCAATCTCTTTATTTGTACAAATCTATTCAGTTTTCCTTTTTTTTTTTCAGCTAGTATTGGGAATTTGTGCATTTCTAAGAATTTGTCTTTATGTAGGTAATGAATTTGCTGTAATACAAATGTTCATAGTTTTCCTTATAGTATTTCAGTAAGAGCAGCATTTACACTTTTGATTTAGTAACTTGAAGTCTTCGTTTTTCTTGGCTATAGGTCTGTCAGTTATGTTGATATTGTCAAAAAACAAATTTTAGTTTATTGGATTTTCCTATTGATTTCTAGTTTTTATTTCATTACTTTTCTTTCTAATATTTATTATTTCTTCTTTCTCCTTGTTTTGAGTTTGCAGTGTGACAAATTTTGGATCATAAATTGAGATAGAAATGGCTCTTTAATATAAGCATTTATAATTACAAAGCATTACTATCACTATAGTCTCTAAGTTTTCTGTGCAGTGATTTCATTTTCCTTCATCCTAAGGTATTTGGAAATTCTTCTTTTGATTTATTATCTGAGTCACTGTTTTATGAGTATACTGTAAAAGTGCATGTATTTGTTAATTTCTCTTTTTGTTTTTGATTTCTAACTTTCATCCTTTCTGGTTGAAGAACATATGTATTATGATTTGAATATAAATTTGAGTTTGGATATAATATATATTCTATCCTAGAGAATGTCCCATGTATACTTGATAAGAATATGCATTCTGCTATCATTGATGGAGTGATCTATGTTCCTATGAATCTGTCAGGTCTATTGGTTTGTAGTGCTTTCCAAGACCTATTTTCTTATTGATTTTCTTGTTGTTTTATCATTAATAAATATGGGGTATTGAAGATTTCAAAGGTTATTGTTGAAACATCTATTTCCCCAACTCTTTTCTATTTTTGCTATCTTTATATGTCATTCTTTTTTCTTTTTTGTTACATAGGTAATTTCTAGTATAACATTTTAATTCCCTTTTTTTTTCTTTTAATTCCCTTTTTTTACCATATTTTGTATCATTTCACTAATGGATGCCCTGGAAATTACAAAATGAAATCTTATCTTTAAATTGTCTAATTTGCCAGGCATGGTGTACACATCTGTAATATTACAGCAACTCATGAGAATAAGACAGAAAGATGTCAAAATCAAAGCCAGCCTCAGCAACTCAGCAACTTAGTAAGACCCTGTCTCAAAATAAAATATAAAAAGGGTGGGGGATGTAGCTCAGTAGTAAAACACCCATGGGTTAAATATCCAGTACCAAAAAAAAAAAAAAGTCTAATTTGAATTATTACCAACTTATTAATAGTAAACGATAGTAAACAAAAGTTTGTCCATTTACTATTCATTCCAAATATTCCTCGTATTTGCAATTTGTGTAATAGTAATTACATCTTTATATACATTAAACTTATCAACACTGTATATTTCTTAGTTTAGGTATCCTTCTTTAGGTGAAATAGGAAAAAGTAACAGATAAAAAACATTTATACTTTTATTTATACTATTATGTAATTATTTTTAGGAGTACTTTTTATTAAGTTATTTGGACTCAAGTTACTTTCTAGTGTATTTATTTCAGCCTTAAAGACTATCTTTAGTATTTCTTTAGGACATATCTGCAGTGAAAATGTTTTCATTTCTTTACATTCTTCACTTTCTTTACATTTCTTTTTGTTTCATTTTTTATTTTTCATCTCATATCTTAATTTCTCCTGTATTGTTGAAGGATAGTTTTGCTGGGTATAACATTGTTGGTTGACTTTTTCTTCAAGCAATATTCATATGTCCTTCTACTGTTGTTTGTCTTTCTATAGTTATTTTTTTCATATCCAGAAATTTTGTTATTCTATTGAAATACATATATATAATACATATCTCTTAATTTTATTTTAGTGAGAAATTATTTTTATACTTTCATATTATTCTTTAGACATTTTCCCCTTTAGCTTTTGAATGAACTAGATTTAGAAAAGCTTATTAAAGTTATTTTATAGAAAGTTTCCTAAGGACAGCTTGCATTGATTCATGTTTGTTCTGTATATGGAGCACACTTTCCTATTTTTTTTTTCCATAAGTCATATATTTTGGTTGAAAACTTGAAACTTTGAATAATATAATATAGTAACTCTAAAGATGAGAAATCTCCCACCTCCAGGGTGCATGTGTGTTGTTGTTGCTTTTAGCTGCTACAGCTTTTTTTGTTTGTTGGGTTTTGTTTTTTTTGTTTGCTTAATGATTTCAGAAGACTGTTTCTGTAAAGCCTATTTCTGGTTTGCCCTTTGAAGCCACTGAAATCTCTGTTCAAGTAGTTTAATGGTCAGGTCATAATAACTCAGGGATTTTCTTAAATGACTTGAAACAATAAGTCTCCCAGCCTTTGTTAAAGGTTCCGGGTTGGGAGATGGTATAGGGGATCCTTTGAACACTCCAAAACAGAGGGCACAGTTTGCAACTCTGCCTTTGCCTTCTCTTCTTTCTCCTCAAGACCACACCAAGTGGAAAGATTAGGTCTTTCTTGGGTTTTCCTAAGTTATGTGCAAGAGCTCTGCACTTGATTGTAGATTTTTAGATATTTAGAAATACATTTGAGATTTCAAAGACCCACTATTATCATATTTTTTAATCTTTTATTTGTTCTAATTTGGTGTAAATGATAATAAAATGGATTTATACATTTTGATAGATCATACATAAAGAGTGTAATTTCTCATTATTCTGATTATACATATTGTACGATCCTATCAGTCAGGCAGTCATATATGTACATGAAGCAATAATGTCTGTTTCACTCTATGTCCTTCCTACCCCCATATCCCTTCCAGTCCCTTCACTCACCTCAACCGAAGCAAAAGTAACTCTATTTTTCACTATCCAACTTTTATTATGAATTAGCATCTGCATATCAGAAAAAAAAATTAGCTAAAATACGGAGCCAACCTAGATGCCCTTCAACAGATGATTGAATAAAGAAAATGTGGCATATATTTGGACTATTACTCAGCTTTAAAGAAGAATGAAATTATGGAATTTGCTGGCAAATGGATGGAGTTAGAGAATATCATGCTAAGCAAAATAAGCAAAACCCACTATTATCATCTTAACCCCACTCTTTCCTTGTAATTATTTCCCCAGTTCTTGTTAACCACAATTGGTGACTCTATTCAAATAGATATGACCATACACAAGGGCTGCTAACATGTTTTTTTTTTTTTTTTTTTTTTTTTTTTTTTTTTTTCTGAAAAATGTCCTGGGAACAGTGTTTTCCACATAGAGGGCCTAGTCAATTCAGACAAAGGGAAACCTCCTGAGAATGAACATACCAGTCATCCAATGGCAGTTGTTTGGGGATGAAGCTTTGGGGGAATCGCCAAACTCATTCTTTACCCTCCAGAAGCTCCTCTGCTGCTGCTTTATACAATTTGAATAGTTGCAAGAGTGTTGTTGTTTTAAGTCAAATTTGAAATCATAGAAAAGGGGATGGGATGATAAAAGTTCAAGTGCCAAAAAAGCTCAATGTACTTACTGACAGCCATCCAATTTTCTCACAACTATTCCTGAATTGTTGCAAATCTCTTGTTAATTTCCAGAGTTTTGAGAAAGTTAATTACATAATTTTTGCCGTTGCTCTTGTTGCTTTTATATAGGAGCAGACTTTCACAGGTCCTTTCTCTGTCCCTCCACAAATGTCTTCCCACAGTCTCTTCTTAACTCATAAATCAGAATGTGCCACATCTCTTTACAAAACCTTAGAACGGCTTCTTATTTCCCTCAAAGAAATAGCTTTAGCTATTGCTATTAGATTTTTTTTTTTTGTGCTGGGGATTGAACCCAGGGCCTTGTGCTTGTGAGGCAAGCACTCTACCAGCTGAGCTATATCCCCAGCCTGCTATTAGATTCTTGACCTACACAACACTTCATGATCAAACCCAGCAGCATTTTGTGTTTCTTCTCTTGCCATTGTTCTCGCTAGCCTCTGCCTCACTGATGTCCTGGGTTTTCAACAAGACATCTTCTCTGTCGGGTATGCCCTGGTCTCAGTCACATATGAAGCCTACTATTTCTTCATTTATTTGTTTTTGTATTTACTTCATTTATTTAAACAGTCATTAGTGTAGGATCAATTACTTGCCAGACACTTTCTAAGCATTTAGTAAATACTATATTATTTAAGTACTTGTTCTGGAGTCACTTCTTTTTTCTTTGCAATAGCCAAACACTTTTGTTCAAATTGTACCTTCCCTGTACCTCTTGGATTTTCAATCTGCCTTACCTTGTTCCTCATCACCCCCTTTTCCATGGAAATGATAACTTCCAACACTCCCTGTAATTTACTTATATTTTATCTACATTGCTTACAATAAAAGCTCTGAGAAAGCAGAAACAGTTGACTCTGGTTTACTGATATATTTCTAGAACACAGTATGTTCTGAATGAATAAAAATCAGTCACTGGGGCTGACTCAGCTTGGGATAGGGAAGGCAGAATTGGAACTGGGTTCCGTCTCCAAATTATATATCAGTGATTTCAAAAAAATGTATTATAGGGATCTAAGAAAAGCATGTAGATTGGTGGAGACACAGAACACTGAGGTTTTACCAGCATAAAGGAAACTCTATATTCAAAGATCCTGAAATGGAAACTAATTGGATTCTATAAGGGAGTGAAATAAAGTGCAGTAAGAAAACAGAGTGATTGGGAAAATAGTACAATGTAGATTTAGAGAAATAGACACAATGCAATCTTGTGTGTTTTATAATTGAGTGGTGTTGGACAAGTAGATTCACCTGGGAAATATAACTATACCTATCTCACAGACTTGTTATACAACTTAAATGAGTTCATTTATGAGATCTCTTATAGCAGACACATAGAAATACAACAGTGTTTCTGATTTAGTTACATCTGTATCTATTAAGGGAGCCCTTAGTTCATATAAATAATCACTAGAAAAATTACCTATCATATGTGCATGTAAGTTTCTTCATCTCTACAGCAAGAAAGACAACAATAACAACTTCACTGGATCCATTTGCAGAGATTAAGGCCTGCAAGAAGTATAAACCAGTGCCAGATAATAATGTTCCATAATGTTAGCTATGATTACAGTACTGTTATGACAGACTATAACTGGAGTCTGAGAAGTGGGTGAATTAGATCAGAATACAGACCAAGAAGGAAAAGAGAGCACAGTGCTAACATTTAAAGAACTCATAAAAGGAAATGAACCAGGAAATTAAGCAAGCAAAAAAAAAGAACAAAATCCAGAGAGGGAATAGAACCAAAAGAAGAGAATACAGTGTCCCAAAGACCAAAGATAAGAGTGCTACAAAGGCAATTTACACTTCTGTGAGGAAGGGAATAGAGTCAAAGCTGCTGGAAAATCACCCAATTTTCAGGACTAAAAAAATTGCTGGATTTAGAGATCTGGGAGGCATTCAGAGAGTAAAGAATGGGTGCAGAGGCCAATTTAGAGAGAGAGAAGTGAGACAAGAGGAATGACTAGAGTGATTTTAAGGAAATCTTTAGAAGCTTATGGAGGAGAAGAGTATTCTATCTAGTAAAGGAATAAGACAGGGAAAAAGAACAGTAATTTTATTTTTCTTGTTTCAGGAGGAACATAGTTAAGCACATGGCAATATACGCAGAGAGGACCCAGGCAGAAAGGGAGATGCTGAACACATGGGAGAGAGAAAAGATCAACGGTGAAAGAGAATTCCTGAGTCAACATTCAGGACATTTATTAAAGAGGACTGGAAATACATGGGGGGATGGAGGAGGAGGAATGGGAGAATGTCCTTGATGTTATTAGGAATGAGTAGTGAGAGACAAACCCACACATCTACAGTCAGTTGACTTCCAACAAAAGTGGCAAGAAAACAGGGATTCCAAAAACAGACAATAAGGAAAACCAGTTTCTTCAATAAATGATGGAAGAACTGATGACCCATATGCAAAGAATGACATTGGACCCTATCTAACCCCGTATATAAGAATCAACTCAAAAACGATTAGACTTATATATAAACTATGAAACCATAAAACTACTCAAACTATAGGGAAACGTGACACAGTATTGTGATCTGGACAATGATTTCTTGCACATGAAAAAAAGCACAACAATAAAAACCAAACTGGACGAATGCATCAAACTAAAAGATTTCTGAAAATGAAGAAATAAATAGTGAAGAGATAATCACAGGATGGGAGAAGGTATTTACAAATTATACACCAGGTAAGGGGCTCATACCCAAAAGTTAAAAGAAAATCAAACAACCAAATAACGAGACAATTAATGACGCTATTTAAAAACAGGCAAAGGACCAAATAGACATTCCTCAAAAGAAGATATACAAATGGTCAACAAACATATAAACAAATGCTCAATTTCACTAGTCTTCAGGGAAAGGCAAATCCAAATCACAGTGAGATTTTCCATCACACCTATTAGAAATGTTATCACACAAAAATAAAAAGATAAAAATTTTAAACAAATGCAAAGGGGTTTTATGTCTGAGTAGAGAAGTTAAAGAAGTTCCTGAAGAGAAATTTCTAGTTATGTAGTAAATATCTTTAATTCTTATTATAATACATAATGATTCCAAATTAAAAGTTTGATACTTTAAAAATTATATTAACAATATTTAAATATTAATATTAAAATATCATATATATGCATGGAACCAATGTTGAATCTAGAGTCAGCTCCTTGTCCATATTCTCTCAATAATCCTGATTCTTCTTCTATACTTGGTGCTCTGTTTTAAGCTCTTGCAAATTCTCTGCCTAAGGATTCTCTGGCTGCAAGTGCTCTTGGGAGTAACCATCAACCAAAGACTGATGAGAGATGTAAGAAATAGAACTCCGCTTTCTCCCCCCCTAAGTGGAAACAACACTGAGGCATGTTCTACACCATTTGCCAGAGGTCCTCAGAGGGATTAAACTCCAGTTATCCTCAGCAGTTGCTTGCTCATTAGTCTACTTTATCTTGGTTTCCAGGGGTCACTTCACCACCCCCTCTGATAGTTACTCCTGACATCATTTCTCAAATTCACATCTTAGCCTGCTTCTTAGTGAAACCAAATCAAATGCAAGTATTTTTTACTTACTCTAAGGAAGAATGACACTAGTTACAGTTGCAAGAAAGATATTAGTTGTATTCACTGGAGCTAACCATCCAGGCAATAAGATATATTGTCTTCACACCTGTAATTTAGATATTAACAGTGATGTCAATGAAGACAAGAGTTTACAATACTCAGAGTAAATCAAACCATAGATGACATCCTTTCAACATTAGGATGCAAATAATTTTGTTCCTCGTGTATCATAACTAGAATGTCATGCACATATTTTAAGACAAGTTAGTCATTGCTGTGCTTTGCTTTACTCTCTCAGCAACAACAAAGAAAGGTGGCTTCCTAAGATGATTCTTATAACACCTACATGTGTTAAATATAAGCTATGAAATCCATCAATTTCCATTAGTCAACAAATGCTTGTTAAATGACTTCTGTAAACATGGTACTTAGTGTTCCCTACTAAAAGTTGAAAATGTTAAATTTGATAATACAATTTGCCTTTATTTTAGCACAAAAGAATTGTTGCACCTTACCAAATTACCCTACTCTCAACTGACACTCAACATATATTTGATAAAAAGGATGACTCAAACAATATACTGATGCATTTAGATGCTCAGAAGCACCCATAAAAGCAAGAAGAATTAAAAACAGTAAGAAAACCAGCATAAATTTTGTTTTGTAGTTTTGTTTGTTTACCTTCATTTTTTCAATAAATAAAATGCATTGTTTTAAAAAAAATGTATCCAATTTGGGCATTATGAACAATGATGTATCTGATAAAATATCGAGAAAGCACCCCATATAAAATGGCAGAAAAAGCAATTTGGTGCAAACAGAGCTAAATGACCAATATACTAAAAACTATAAAACATTGATCAAAGAAATTAAGGGTAAAACAAATGAATAGGAAAATATTCTCTGTTCATGAATGGAGATAGTTAATATTGTTTAAATATTCATACTACGCTCAGTGATCTACAGATTCACTAATATGATTCCTACCAAATTCCAAAGTCATGCCTCACAGAAATAAAATATAATCGTAAAATTTTATGTAACTACAAAAGACCCAGAATACCCAAAGCAATCTTTACCAAAGAATAAGCTGTAGGCCTCACCCTACCTAACTTCAAAATACTCTACAAAGCTATAGAAATCAAACAAACATTATAATATATACTAGCAAAAAAAGTCTGATCAGCTGAGGAGTTAGTCCAGAAATAACTGAATCATCTACAGCCAACTGACTTTCAACAAAGGTTCCAAGAATACACAATGAGGAAAAAGTCTCTTCAATAATTGATGTTAGAGAAATTAATTACCCACATGCAAGAAGACAGACTGGGACCTAAGTTCACCCCTATGCAAGAATCAGCCCAGACTGGATGAATCAATATTGAGTAAAACCAACCAGCCATTGGATGAAACTTAAAAGTAAGACCTGAGGTTGCAAAACTACTAAAAGGAATCACAGGAAACATCTACACAGCATTGATCTGGACAATGATTTCTTACACATAAACCCCAAAGCACAAAATACCAAAGCAAAACAAACAAACTGCATCAAGCTAAAAAGCTTCTGCACAGCAAATGAAGCAATTAATAGAAAAGAAACAACTACAGGATGGGAGAAAATATGTGAAAGTCTGCATTAGGTAAGGGGCTCATTCTTCACATATATGAGAAGCCACTCCTTTTTGCGAAACTGCTCAAAAATAAAATAAATAACATTCTTTTAAATGAGCAAAGGACTAAAATAAACACTTCTCAAGAGATGATGTTAGAAACATTAAGAGAATGCTCAACATCACTAATCATGGAAATGGGAAATGCAAATTAAAACCACAATGAAATATCATATATATATATATATATATATGGAGAGAGAGAGAGAGAGAGAGAGAGAGAGAGAGAGACATCACATTGTATCCTAAAAATTTCTATATAGTTTTTCAATCAAACTTTTTAAATAAATACCTTTAGGTTTATAGCTGGGATACAAAACATCTTTAAAGGCAAAGTTAAACACATCCCATTATAGTGGTCTCTACCTGTGGGTGACAAATGAATCTGACTTTGAAACCTGTACTGTCTATGTGCACCAAGTCTGGAGATTGTTCTGGCTCTCAGAACCTTCCTCTAGGTAGGTCGGCATTGCTTTCCCTCTCTTTGAAATTTCTTTCTCCCATATTAATGATTTGATTCCTACTGATGGGGGAGTTGAAGACATACCATCCTCCCCAAATCACTAGTGAAGGAAATCCACTAAGAAAAGGGAGACTGAGTAAACACTGATCTGCCTTGATTTAGTGGAACCATTTGAATCAATTAACCAATATCCACCAAGGGCTTACTAACTACAACTCAGAGAAATCCTAGTCTTATAGACAAGGAAGAGAATACTTCCTAAGGGAAATTGCATGGGGTATCATGGGCAATTACATTCCTGAAGGTAATGTCTCATCAAGAAACTACTGCATGTTCAGTCTGGAGTTCTGACAAGGAAGGAAGTGAAGATGCTTTCAAAGATACTCCCTGTATTATAAGCTAGCTTCTCCTGGAAGATTTTAGGAACTCTGCCCCATTCCAAGTTGTTAGAAATGTCATCCAGAACACTAACAGTTCAAAGTTCAAAATTCAGTCAGACCAGCTCCTATTGGTCTAATTGGTATTCCATGGATTGTTAGTAAACTTGTAGCTTATTAGAAACCATCCTGAGAACTCATGCTGTTCCCAAGGGCACTAATAAGAACTGGTTTAATTGTTAAGTTATGAGAATTTAAAAACTATGCTGATATTAATGTATATCTTGTTCCCAATATTCATTTTAATCTGAGAAAATTCAATATATGATGGGGGTAAAATATTTTTTGTTACGCTTTGTTTTGGGGATGCTAGGAATTAAACTCAGAGCATGGTGCATGCTGAGCAAGTACCCTACCACTGAGCCACAGCCCCAGTCCTTTTTATCTTATTTGAAACATGGTCTCCCTAAGTTGCCTGGGCTGACCTCAAATTTTCGAACCTCATTCCTCAGCCACCTGAGTTGCTGGAATTATAGGTGTTGAGTTCACTGTGCCCAGATTAGGATTTTAGTATAATGGTTTATTTTACAAATCAACATATATCAAAGATACGTAATGTACTCAGAAATGCAATTCTTAATTATTACTAACATTAAGAAACTGAAAAATCTTACCATATTCATATACTATAAAGGAAATATAAGTTAAAGTATACTAACAGACTGTTTGTGATCTTTTAATAATCCCCACATAATGCTACTTTTAATAACAATATTTCTTTTTACCTTGCAAGATAATGTTTCTGTTCTTTATATTTTGTAAAAGGAAAGCAGTTAGATACAATCAAAGTGTTACCACTAAAAATACAACCCAAACAATTTCAAATACAATCAATGTCTTCCAAATATTTAAAATTCTGACTCCTCCTTTATTTCTAGCCTTGTTAAAAGGCACCATCATCAAGGTAACTGTCACACTTTTAGACTCAGTCTAAACTCTTTTTTGTTTCTGGTGCTACAGATGGAACCTCGCGCATGCTAAACATATGCCCCACCTTTGAGCTACACTCCCAGCCCCTCAATATGAACTCTGACCTACATTCCACATTAACTTCTACTGGGTTCTTTCAGGTGTCTTTCCTATAAAATCTTGGTATTTTCCTTTCCTTCCATCCTCACTTTCAATGACTCTGGAATGATCTCTAGGATTTTCCTGCTTCCAATCTTGCCAGCTCCTGTCTACCTTCTGGGATACTACCAAAGTGTTATCTACTAATTAGAAACCTTCTGATGTCTTTTCTATGATCATTTTTTTTCAATTACTATCCTTTGCCTGAACAGATTTTCAGAGATCTCAACGTGGCACACAAGGGCCTTCATGATTTGGATCCTGATCCAGTGCGGTTGTGTACGGCACCCGTGGCCATAACCAATTCTCCTTCAGATCTTTGTGTCTTTGTTGTTTGCTTTTGCTTCAGTGTAAATGTCTTCTCATTTAATCTTTATTCTTAAAAATGTTCAGCTCAAATAACACTTCTGAGAAATTATTCTTGGTATCTCTGGGATAGTTCATCAGTCTTTCTTTGGGTTCCAGGCATTTTTGCTTTTTGGGATTTGGGGATTGTTTGTTTTGTTTTATTTCTTCAAATGAAATAATAAAATTATATTGTAATTCACAACGCATATGAAATCATTAAATGGACATGTGATCCTCTGTTCTATTGGCCTCTCAAAACTCCCAGCACTCCTTTCAATAGGAGCAACACAGAACAACACATAAAATCACAGAATTAAACAAAGTAACATCCTAAGAAAAAAATCACTTTATCTTTTATTATTTTTTATCATGTAGTTATGGGGTTTTTTCTTAGAAACATGGCTATATAGGAAATTTGTTTTGAGAGCCTTCTTTTTGAATAGCATATTATAATTAAGAATAAGGCCATACAAATCCTGTTACACTTAAATATGAGTAAGTCAATGTATTATCTTTATACCCATGAATAATCTGGAATCAATTTCATGTAAGAAAACTATTAGGATGACAATTTGATGAATTCCATAATCATCTATAGAAAAATTTAAAGGCAGGGTTTTAGATTTAAATGCTAAAAACAGGTTTTAAGATTATTTGTTTGTTTCAAGCTAAATACAGTGCTTATAGTCAATATTTCATCATTTTCCACCTACAACAATCCAAAGTTAAATGCATTCAGACCTTTGTTGGCAACATTACAAACTCATGCTATCATTCCCTGAATCACTTGGATCAGTCTCAAAAAGAAACTGTATGTATAACACAGACCTTATTGATATTCTAAGTTGATGACAGTATCATTTTCTTTTTTTCTTTTCTCTTTCTTCTTAACAATAAATTTAACTTAAAAGAACATTAAAAGAAATCTACTAAAGTAATTAACCTTATCACATGTTACTAGATACTATTTCCTAAAGCTATATATATTGGAAAATATTATGATTACTCTCTAGCTAATATGTAATTATGAACTCCTAGAAACTTAAGCAGCAACCCTTAAGTACTTGTCACATCTGCTGAATTCCCAGTGTAAGATAATAAAAGCAACTTACCAGCATTAAGCATTAACCATATGCCCATACAGTAGATTAAATTTTCATATATGATTATCCTATCTATGTATATCATACACATATTAATTTTGGTGTTAAACTACCTCAAATTTAAATCTAAAGAACTGAATCATTGTATATTAAGTCTGCAACTTACAAAAATGTCTACATATAGAAATGAATACATTTCTACACTGAGAAATGAATAAACTTTTTTGTCTTTTTGTCCTCCTTGAAAGAAAAAATATTGAATATTTATTATACTATATAATATACTTAAAAGACAAAGAACATAACATGCAACCATCGTAGTCTTGAAAGGAAAAGAAACAAGTAAACATATCATTATCCATAAAGTGTGAATAGATAGTAAAAACAAGCATAAGTTAGGTGGTACGAGGAGACAGGAGAGAGCTGATAATGAAGGAGAAAGGTGGTCTGGAACTCAAAGCTGAGTGTCAAGGAAAACTTGCCAGAAACAGATGTGCCAGGCCATCTTTCTAAACATAAAGCTTGCTTGCTTTTATTTATTTCTGCTGATTGAAAAACATAAAAATCAATTTAACTAATTTTAAAATATGTTCTCAGAGTTGCAGTCTTAAAAAAACAAAGAAAGGAGAGAGCACATTAAAGCAATGGATATTAACACTTATGACAAGCCATGTTGAGGAAGTCCTGGGAGATTTAGAGTTTTACCTAGTGGGGAAACCTTAAGAAAGCAGATATAGTAGAAAGTTTATGCCTGCAAGTGAGTGCAGAAATTGTTGGTAAAAGGAATTTAGTGGAAAATTAACTAGACATGGCAGAGAAATAAACAAGATGAAAAAAAGATAGCTATGAAATGAAAGTAATGGTAGAATTATCTCATGGTCTTTCAAATGGTTTTGGAAGTTATTCTTCAACTTGGTCACATAAAGCTCATTTTATTTAATTCAAGTTCTCAAAATTAGCATTCTTTGTAATTTACAACATATTTCTACTTTATTATAATACTGTCCCCAAATCTTAATTATGTCTATAGGGTTTTTTGAACAATTAAATATTTTTAAAATTTTATTTTAACATTTGCAATTAAAGAGAAAATAGTCAAGAAATTCATTTCTTAGAAACAGAATTTTGAAAGTCAGAATATTAGAGAAGATATATGAATAGGTAAAAATATTCAAGATTTACACATATAAAACTTACCTTCCAAGAAAAATGATTACAGACTATGTTTGAAATGTAAAAATTATATTTACTATTCATTGCAATAAAGCATATCTAATATGCAAGCCGTGATCATGTTTCATGTAAAATATTTTAATGCAAACATTCAAGTTGCTTTATTCTTTTTTATTTCCATTTTAAGCTTTATTCTTTTTCCTTCTCTGATCCAAAATTCTATTTTAAAGGGTTGGGGTTTTTTTCCCCCTGTCCTAAATTCAGCTTCTACCACTACTTATTAGAAAAGTTTTTGTTATACAAAGACCTAAATATAACATATTTACCAAAAAATGATTCCCAAGTGCTCGCCCTTGCTTGTCCCTGCAATGGCTTTGAGTCTTTTAAGCTACAATTCAGCTCTCCAGGTAGTTCTAAGAGGCAACTGGTGTACAACCACAGCTCACAGATCAGAGATTCATTACCCCTCATCTGCCTTTGATTCCAAACGTTAAACTGTGAGACCTTTAATAAATGGCAAAGAATCACTATAAATGAGCCTTTGCATTTCAGGCAATAGAAGAATACTCAGTTTGTAGCCCAGGAGACAGTGATATCTAAAATGGGAGATTCCATTTGTGCCCTGACACTCCTCACCCACATCTTTCCTTCTTGAAACTGACACTACAACTCTGAACTCTATTTACATCTGTTGAACCTCAACATTTTGCTTATATTTGTTAGTTAATGAAAGGGGAAAAAAACCCACAGTAATGGTAAGGTAAACTACATAATTTATTTTTCCTTTGGTTCTCCCAGAAATAATAATGTTTGCATCTCCTCTCCCTGTGAAAGTCTTTATGTATCCCATCTGTAAATGTTCACGAGAATATAAATCGGATACAGAAATGAAATGCATCATTTCCTGAAAGCACTGTGGCAGTTCACTTTAGTTTCTAAGGATATATCACCACATGAGGAGAAAGAATGAGATCCACTTTTGCCCTTGGAAGAGAAATTTAAGACAGACTTTTGGGGATTTATTTAGTCAGGTAATTTCATCTATTGTCCATTTCTATTGACTCTACAGCACTTGTCTCTATGTGGCCGGAGAACAATGAGCCCACGTCACTCACAAGGCTCTTAGAAAGGAGGAACATTTCCTTCAATCAAGAAGGCACTGGGTACCCATATTGATTTAGGAGAATAGCTGTAGCAAAGTGCCTGAACCAGACAACCTGGGGGGGGGGGGTTGGACAGGCAGGGCCAGATGTAGGTGGAGCTGCAAAGGAAAAGAAGTTTTTCCCTGGCAAGCCTTATGATCTTCTTGTGCCTTTCGGTTTTCCCTGAGTGGTGGAATTGTCCTCATACCCCTCAATGGCTGTACTATCATTTATTTAGCACCAACTTTATACAGACCATTTAAATAATTTCTAAGGATGATATATGGAATATAATAATCTTTTTAAGTGTGCAAAGGAAGCCACAAATTTTAAAATAACAATAATCAATAATTATGACCCTTCCCCATGCTTAAGCCAAAACCTTATAATATCCTTGATTATCCTCTTTAATACCTCCTCTCCTCTCCCTGTGAAAGGTTTTATGCATCCCATCTGAAACTGTTCACAAGGATATAAAACCAATACAGAAATGAAATGTTTTATTTCCTGAAAGCACCGTGGCACCTCTTTCAACTCACCAGGAAACATATTGACTCAATCATAGAAGTATATCCCAAATCAGACAGGTATGGTGGTGCACACCTGTACTCCCAACTATTTGGGAGGCTGAGGCAGAGTATTCATAAATTAGAGGCTAGACTGGGCAATTTTGTATCCCTGCTTCAAAATAAATTATAAAAAGGGATGGGAATGTAGCTCAATGATAAAGCACTTGTTTAACATGTGCAAAGTCCTAGGTTCAATCCTTAGTTCCACAACAAAACCAAAAAGCATGTGTGTGTGTCTGAGAGAGAGAGAGAAAGAGACAGAGACAGAGAGAGAGTCTGTGTGTGTATAAATATATATATATATAAAGAGAGAGACTTTGGAGATTTATTTAGTCAGGTGATTTCATCCCTTATCCATTTCCATTCATTGTAGAAGCCTTGTGGCTAGAAAACAATGAGGTCACATTGTTTTATATATATATATGTATGTGTGTGTGTATATATATATATATATGTATGTATTCTCTTGATCCATTAATATGTTAATGGGCATATCAAGATATATATATATCTTCAAAATCCTATCAGGAATTCTACTACTATGCTACTAGGACCCTGGTTCAAGCCACCAGTGTCTCTCACCAGGAAAGACCAATGTCCCTTAGCTGGTTTCCCTACTTCCATCTTTGCCCAGTATACTCTGCTCTCATTACAGCATACAGAGTGGGCCTTTCAAAGGGAACATCAACTCAAGCTATGCCTCTGCTAAGAACTCTGCCACAATTCCCCATTTCACTCTGAAGTAGAGGTCAATGCTCTAATAATGGCCAGCAAAGCCCTGTGTGACTGGAGTCATCCTCTCTGTTGCACATCTGAATGCATCAACATAGCCTTGCCCTCCATCTTGTTGGCCTCCTTTATCTACACATGCTCTCCCTGTACACCCTTTAAATTGACTGCACTGCTTGCCATCCCAGAACTCGGATCTTCCAGTCATCCATACAGTGACTTCTTCAACCTTCCAAACCTCGTTGAAATGTCAACATCTCAACAAGGCTCAAATTAACAGCCCCATGTAAACTGGAAATGCATCTTTCTCTTAGTTTTCCCATTACTCATTTCCCTGTTTTAATTTTATTTATTGATTTTTATTTTCTTCAAAGCATTCATCACTTACTCACAAACTATATATTTTGCCTCTTTACTAAGTTCATTATTCTGCTCCATTCACAAAATGTAAATCCACAATGGCAGGAACCTGTTTTATTCACTGATAGATTTCAGTGGATTAGAACAACTGCTGACACATACTTGGCACTCAACAAATATGTAATACATAGTAAATGCAGGAAAAAATGAAAAAATATTCTCTTTGTTTGAGTGCATACTACATTCCAGTGCTTTGTTAAGTATTTTGCATACATCCTCTTATTTCCTCTAATAAATCCAGTGAAGTAGGTATTATTCTTCTTGGAAAATGCAGAAACCAATTTTTTAGATTTTGTTACTTGTTCAAGGTTACACAGCAAATAAGTGGCAGAGCCAGGATTGAAACTCATATTCAACTCTAAAACTTGGATGTTAACTGCTGTGACATGTTGAAAGTAGCAACTTATTTCACTACACAGTTCTGCATAATCATGAGTCTCTGTTATGTGTAGGCAAAGATTTAAACTTTCTGGATGGGGAAGCAGAAAGTAATTATCAAGAGTTATGCTATTCCAGAGTGTAATCTTAATTTAGAAAATTTTTCACAACAAGACACTGGCTCATAATTTCTACAGAGAAAGGCAAGAAAAACACAGGGAACATGAGTGAATTTTAATTTGTTATTCTTTTAATTTATTTCATTATATCATGATATTCAATTCTCCTCTAGGGGTTATTCCTAAATATCTCTAATACTTGACCTTGATTTTGACCTCCGACTAACACAAAGCCCTCAATATTGGTAAATTCAGAATGTTAAAGTTAATTAGACCAGTTTTAAAAATCATTCAAGCTGTTTGTTTGGAATCATGGGAAAAAAAAAAAAAACAAAAAAAAAACAGCAGCTGACCCTCAGTGATTCTCATTTCATTGCTTCCTTTCAATTCAGCCATGATCTCAAGAAGCCACTCAACCCCTGCTTAATGAAGACTGGGAGTCTTCAACTTCCCTTGCTCATGGTACCAGTGTATGCACTTTGCCCTCTTCCTGTACACATAGCCTTGTTTCAAGTTTGAATTTGTCATCCAGTGGGATGGGAATTGTGCCCATCTGTGTCATACCTGGCTCCATCTGTGTCTTAGATTCTAAACTTCCATGGGAGAAAGACCTGGTTATAATTATACATACTAACTCACTTTATACAGCTTTCACAGGCAGCCCTGAAGTGAGTAGACTCTTAATATGTGCATTCTGATAAAAATATCCTTGTCTGCTCCCTGCTGAGGCACCCTCCACCCACGCCAACACTTCACTTTCTTTTTCATTTGGCTGGTGAGTCATATCAGTGCTGGCAATTTATATTAAATGCTTCAATCCCGATTTCTTCCTTTCTTTTTTACCAGTATTTTCTTAACCTGAATAGTTCTTGTATATGCAATTGTTCATGTCTTGTGGTATAAACATAGAGGAATGTATAAGTAGTCAGCTGGCGCCGAGCTTTTCAAAGCACTGAACAATATTTTTTAGGATTAAACATCCATCATGCTTTAAAAATACTCCAACAGATTGTCTTTCTAAATAGTGCCTTAAACAGCAGTTGTCCCTTCTTTTGTAAGCTCCATGAAATGATAACATATTCTCTGGGGTCAAGCTAAGCTCCATTTTCCCCCCAGTAGAGCCTTTAACTGCAATAAACTTTTCTTAAATGGATTTTCAAATTTCTTTTTAAATCAAAGTTATTATTAAATTAAAGAAAACAAGAGGAGATTTGTTATGTGCACAAAGCATTTACTACGTGAATCCACTAAGCTACCTGCAGTGTAGCTGAATTAAATATGTAGGACTTCTGATTCTTTCATTGTCAAAGTATCTCCTGAGTACAGGAACCCCAGAATAAGGGCTAAAGTAAGCATAGCACTGCCACAGCATTATTGGGAGAAAATGCATTATAGCCTGCTTGCAACCTTGCTTTCATTTACTTATAATTTTCTGTTACTTAAAATATGACTAGGTTAAATTAAAATGGTAGTTCAACAGTAAGGCTCTATAAGGCTCTGAATGCATGTTCCCATCAGATTATTAGACTATTCGAAAATAAAATGTGTTTTGAACAGTTTTACTTACATTTTTCATTCGTTATTCTCATAATAGTAACAATATAGTTACTTATTCAAAGAGGTATGTGGACTCATCTCCGTCATCACTGCAATTGCTGAAATGTGACATTCTTTGTTTCATATAAAGTATGCCAACATCAAACTCTGTTAATCATTACTTGGTTCATGGTATTTAGTCCCTTGCCCACATTAATCCTCATGAAATAAAAAAAGCCATTTCCTTCCAAATTCACCCCATAAACTCCGAAAATCAATTTCTTCAACCACTGATCTCTTGTGCTTCTCAGAAAATTATAGTAACTATGAGGTTCTCTGAAACTTTCTCTGAGCTTTCTCTGGGTCTGTTGATAATTTCTTCTCCCAAGACTTCCAGTTTTTTTCTCCTGTCCAGTTTCTCTCTGTGGATATGCCAAACCTGACCTGCTTGTCAATTTTCTGGTTTTCTCTCAAACTCCCATTCAAGGACCAGTTCACCAAAGTCTCTTTCCACTACAGTGCAGGAGGGAAATGTACTTGCAATTATCTAGGGATTTTGCAAAACTCAATGAGTACAAGGCAGTCACTGCTCTTCTGCTCTCCAAATCTATGGCACACCCTGACATCTGTCCAGCAATTACCAGGCAGCTGAATCAGTAAGTGCACCATTGAAGAATGTTAGAATCCACAGATGAAAATCACTTCCCAGTCTTATGTGAACCCTGGGTTGCAAAGATTGTCACAGGACACTTGGGAACTAATCTCACAGTTTCAGAATTCTCTTTTTCTACTTGCTGAGATGAACAGAAGAAATAAGGCATAATGGCTACCCTAGCTTAACGTTAAAAGGAACACTTAATTCTCCATGCCTCACATTTTTGTGGACATTTCTCTCTTTGGAGGGAACATTCATTGCCCAATCGCACTTCCCTTGAGAGTGAAATAATGACTTTGTGATATGCGAGATTAGGAGAAGGAACTGAACATGACCAGCTTTGCCATTTGTAGCCTGTTTAGGATCTCTCTGCTCAGGAGAGCTCTGTCCTATTCTCTTCTTGCTTCCTGTGATATACACCCAAGGTCACTATAGGCCTGTCACATAGAGGCTACTCTAAAGAAATGTTGCCTCCTGACTGCTTCCACGGAAGTGATGAGGGGTAGGTCTGCCTGCCACAGGTCCCAGTACTCTGTCATGAGGTATCGGAGAGCCTGACCAGAGCCACACAGCTAAGGCACAGTCACCCATCTATTTTTGTCAGTAAAAGAACTAATATTATGATCTTCGTAAATTTCCATTCTAGGTCTAGCTTCTATTTGGTTTAAGATTTAGAAGGGGAATAAATAAATGAATCTTATTACAGGTCCTACATATGCTCAACATCAAGAGAAGCACAATTATGAAGGGTTTTCATCCCATATGTTTCACTCTATTAGGACTTAGTGAAAAGACTTCAGTTCAAATCTGAATTCTGTTATTACCTATCAGTACAAACTTGGGTATGTAATTTAACCTCTTAGTGCCTCAGTTTGCCTGAGTTTCCTCAATCATAAGGAATTAGTATTCAACTAACACTTGATGAGCACATACAGTGTGCCAACCACCATTCCAGAATCTCGATCTACACAGTTGACAAATGCCTGCCTTCTCTGAGCTTTTATTCAGTAAAACTGAAATAGTCCTATGACATAAGGACGACATGGATTAGTGGATGAAACATGTTCACAGTTACAGTTTTGGGAGCTTGTAAGCACTCAGAAGATAAAGGTGGTGACAATGATGATCTTTCCTTCATGGAGAGAAGCAATGCCCGTTCTAGAAAAACTCTTGCTTTCACTGCAACCCTTTCTCTCTGTGACAGTCTTGGAGCTTCAGAATGACCCACAATGCAAAGATTATTCTCAGGTAAAACATTTTACAACTTCTCTTTGCTAAATTCACTCGCAAACCCTGAATTCAGCTGTCTGGGGAATGTTGTTATTTAACATGTTAAGCTATGTCAGGAGGAATTATTTTCTGACTTTGGAGGTACAGGACTTCCATTTTTGTTGTGATTTGTTTTGCAATATTCAGGTAAAACATGCTCTGTATAGAATATCTTATTTTTAGTTACATAGCAGTAGGGAACATTGAAAAAAGGTCTTTCTCTTGTCTTCTTTGAGACAGTAATATATTGCGAAATAATTACAGCTATGAAGTCAACAAGGATGTTGCCAGTCAGAATTGGCACTTCTCTAGGAACATTAAATAATGACCTCAACTGTATGCATTGGATAGTTAGGGATTCCAGGTTCAAATATTTGTTGATTTGGTTCTAGTATAGAAATGTATACACTCCTGTCCGCAGACACTGCTTCCAATGCAACTAACCTAGATTTAATCTTAACTAAAGTTCTCTGCATAGCCTTCTACCAATGAGTCTTTTCATCTACATGCCATGCCAGCTATGAGGATCTCATTCATGTAGCACCTTGGTAACTTGTTAGAATCGGACCATTTGGATTCCTATCTAATCATCTGCAACCAGTCCATTTATCTCAGCCACATTAATATTCTATACATAAGGAATGATGAATTATTTTATAGGTAATCAACAACTATGAAACAGCTCATTTCTTCATCCATTCATTCAACCATCATAGCCACATGCCTCTTATTTACCAAATGTTGCACTCAGATTTTATCTTCATTTTAAAACAGAAAATCACAACTCGTGGAGCTTAAACATAGTATACATGGGGTCAGAGACAGTATGCAGCAAATGCATTAATCAAGATAATTTCTTCTTGACAAAGTTTATAAACTGCAGACACCAGTCTGTGAAATTTTTCCAAATCTGCCCAAATTACATTATAAAATATAATGAAAACCGCTCACTCCAAAGTTAAGGAGCTGGTCTTAAACTAAATCCTTATGGGATCTAACATTCTCCAACACATTCATTTCATTTATGTTCTCAAGTCTAATGAAAATCACTCACTTAGAATTTAAAGTGATATTCTTACACTAAATCTTTTTTTTTTTTTTTCCAGGGGTGTGGGGCTCAAACCTGGGGCCTCACACATTGAGAAAAGTGCTCTACCACTGAGCTATAGGTCAAGCCTTAACTAAATCTTCATTGCACTTACTTTCTTACTTTATAGCACACCTTCAATTGTGGTATACAATTCCATTATACTTAATTTTATGGCACTCAAAAAATGTATCACCTGCACATCTATAGCTGTCAAATAAAAGATGATTGGCAAGTATCATATTTTTCTTTACTATTTTTTTTTGCTAAAACAACATATCTAAATTGCCTGCTTCCACTATAATAAACTAAGTAATACTAGAAATACATTTAGTGAACTATTTTTCATAACTCACTAATTTTTTCAAAAATAATTAGTTTCAACATGGAAAGACTCCTTCATATAGTGATTTTCCTTTTTACATTATAATGCTGCATGAATCAAAACCTGAAAGAATTATAAGAGCAGTGGGAAATCCATTCACATTCCTGAAAGAAGGTCAGGAAGAAGAAGAAAACCAGCTGAATAAAAGAGGATCCCTGCCAAGCATTGTAATCCCAGTGACTTCTGGTGGCTGGGGAGGAGGATCACAAGTTCAAAGCCAGCCTCAGCAACTTAGCAAGGCCCTGAGCAACTCAGCAAGACCCAGTCTAAAAATTTAAAAATAAAATAAAAGTAGCTAGGGATGTGGCTCAGTGGTTAAGTATCCCCATGTTCAATTCCTGGTACAAAAAAAAAAAAAAAAGACGATCCCCTTTCTGTCCTTGTCAACCGGCAATGAAACTAGACACAATTGCCTTCTGGCACTTTGGGAATGTGATTTATTCAAGAAATAGAAATAAATAAAAGAAATAAAGTACAGTGTATAAATAGATTTAGCTTTAAAAATATTTAGATGAAATCATGATAACAGAACCACAAAAAGCTACTAAGTTAAAGATTTGTGGTTATGTCTCTAAACTTTCCAGAAACCAGTTGTAAGCAGTGACCATGTGGTTGCTGGTCATTATTAATAGAAAAATTCAATTCTCAGCAAATTTACAGTCAGTAAATCAATGGTATGCAAAAGGACAAAAGATGGTAAAGTTAAGCAGACGTGTTCAATTATTAAACATTTACTGGGTTATACTTATGTAGGGTGTGGTGCTAAGGTATATGTGGAGAAAATAATCAAGAAGACTTAGCTACCATGGTCAAAAAATTCAAAATCTACACAAGAAGCTAAGGTATGTACAACAGTAACTCTAATTCATATCTGTCCTATTAAAAAAACAACAGTTTCCACCCTTGCCTAAGTGAACTGCTATTGTTTGGCACTATTGGTAGGTGGTGAAGCCTTAAGAGTTGGGGCCTTATGGGAGGTCTTCATCATTAGGATGCCACTGAGGATGACTGGAAGTCATGTCCTTGAAGACGATATTAGGACTCAGGCTTACTTCTCATTCTCTCTCTGTTTTGCTTCCTCACCATGGGGTGAATGGGCTCCTTCTGCCACAACCCCCTGCTATGAGGTGCTGCCTTGTCACTGGCCCAAAATCAATGGGGTCAATTGACCACAGACCAAAATCTCCAGAACTGTGAGTGAAAATGAATCTTTCCTATTTAAAAGTTGTTTTACCTCAGGTATTTGTACAGTAACAGAAAGGAGTTTTCTGTTAGTCAGGAGAGAGCCATCCATGGCTCTCTCTCCTTCTCTCACTTCCTCTAGACTATTATATTTCCACTATGTACAAAACATATCCCAAATCATGTATTTTATGAAATAAAAGAAGTCATGGACAAAATAATTAGGCTGAAGCTATACCTCAATGGTAGAATGCTTGCCTAGTATGCATGAGTCCCTGGGTTCAATCCCTAGCACTGCAAAAATTAAATTAAATTAAATTTAAAAAGATGATCAGGAGGAATATAAGGAATGAATGAATGAATGAATGAATGAATGAATGAATGAATGATTTCATGAAGCCAGAAAGGAGAAAATTGACAGGGGGAATGTTAAGAATTAGTGGAGGCAGCTAATAGGTAAATTCTATTGAGAGAGCCAGGAGATGTTTATATGCAGAGCATATGTGAAGTCACCAAGGCTGGAAAATGATTTTGGAAACATGTACAGAGAAGGGCAAGTTGAATCCCTGGGAAAGAATGGGATCACTAGAAATGAGAATTGGAGCAAGAGATATCTACACGAACTGAAGGAGAAGAGAGAAGTTGTCAGAGAAAAAAGAAGCAGAAACACTAACAATAACTAAAACTAAGACAAGATAATGGCCTATTTGAGAATATATGATTAATTATAACTCACTTAAAGAGCAATTTTTCAATTAAGTGCTTAAAGAAAAAAAGACTTTACTATATAGAATTCCCAATATTTAATAGTGTTGCCATTTAGCTATAAAGTGAATATTCTGAGAATATATTATAAAATATATACTAAGATACAAAACCATTAAAAACTTTAAAATGGCCTTAAAAGACACTTATTTAATATAGACAAATTTAATAAAAAATTAAAGATGCTGTATCAATAATACACTGTAAAAATTAGTCATTTTAGACTATATAATTTTACTCAGATTAATAACAAGTTAGTAATCTTGTCATATAAAAAATAAAATAAAATATCTTAATGTCTTGTTGAGGGTTCAGAAATGAGATAGTTTATAGATTGAGTGTCACATCAATGTCTTGTTGTAATCTGTACATGGCACACTGTAACCTCCATAAAATATCTGTTCCTACATAATTAAGGGACATACAAGACCCCAGAGTTGGAATTAGAGAAACCTAAACTCAATCTGATTTATACACTTATTACTCTGTGACTCTGATACCATTATTTAACTTGTATGAGCTTCAACTTTCTCATCTGTTATAAGGCTCATAACAGTTATCTGACAGTATATTTATAAATGTTTTCACAGCATTTTTAAACATAGATGATGGCTGTAAATATACTATGCCTAGCATAGGTCAAACACTGATGAAAATGGTACTTTTAAAAATTAGTGGTGTAAACCAATATCTATTTATTAGCATGTAACTATTTAGGTGAGAAATACCTCAGGGTCTCAATGGGTTCTCTGCTCAGGATCTCACTAGGCTGAAATTAAGTTATTGATTGGATGTGTTTCTTTCTGAAACTTCCAGGCTCCTTCCTGCTAGCCAGACCCAGTTCCTTTCAGCTGCAGACCAAAGGTTTCCATCTTCCTTGCTGGCTGTCAGATTTCATCTCCCAGAAACAATGTGCATTCTTTGCCAGGTGGCAAAGAATTTCTCACCCAGCAGTGGAGAATTTCACTTATGTTCAAAGATTTCTGACTTCTCTGTTTTTAACCTTTAGATCCAGATTTAAAAGTACTCATGGGAAAAGGACAGACCACCTGGTTAAAATCTCCCTTTCTTCAAGACAACTGTGCACTTGCTAATCATGGGATTGAGATAATAGTCATCAATCCAAGGCCTATACAGGATATGTAAAATATAAGGCAAGAATTTTTGGGGCAGGATCATCTTAGAATTTTGTCTACTTCAGTAGTTATTAATTATTCTTAATAATTAACTATTGTATAATACTTTCAATTATTTTTAAAGTTTCCTTTTCAAACATTGAAAAATCATAAGTGATTGTGATTAGAAACCTATCAAAATTTTCAGGTTATTATACAATTAATATCTAGCTACATTTATACATAGCTATATTTATACATAGCTATATTTATACATATATATACATATATATATTTATACAATTAATATATTAATGAAGCTTGCATTTCTAAAGAAAAACCTGAAGAAGCTACAGTCCCATTTACTTGCCTGCTCAGGTTTACTCAGAAACATCTATTCCTCTATTTGGTTCTGCACTTCACAGAGGTAATCTTGAAAGTCAGCATACCCCTTTCATTTAAATCTCAACATGTGACAAGAAATTCTGAGCAATTCACAGATTCTAGAAAGAGTTCTGTAACTAACTTGTACTGGCAAGGATCCCACAAAGGAAAAGTTTAATCACAAGTAACCTTAGGACTAGTGCTTATATAAAGATCACCAAACTTTATGAAAGCCCTAATGAAAATTACCACCTATTTTTAAAGGATCTCTCATTTTAACTCATTATTTCCTAAGCTGTGAAAACATCTTTACATTATGGTATATTAGCAGCAATCAGGGGGCATGTGGGAAGTTGGCCACTAATGAACACCTACCACATGCCAGATGCTTTGATGGGAACATTATGCACATAATTTATTTTGAACTGTGTAACCTTGCTATGAACGTTAGCTATTTTATACCTATTTTTTTTTTACTGATAAAGAAATTAATGCTTAAAGAAGGTAACTATGTTTATTAAAACTATATTTAAAAAAGCATGCTTGAGCCACAATATAAACCCTGACTTAATAAACTCTAAAGTCTCATCTCTTTCTAAAGTATATTAGTGCCTTATAAGATTAACAAGGGTTAAACGATACCAACTGAAAATAAAGCACTCAAACCAATGCATCTAAGAAAAGGCCTTCTGCATTTAATAGTCCTTCATTTTTTTGACTTTCATATAATTATTCTTTCTTCATGTGCCATATTTTTCAATATTACTTATAATAAGCCTATTAAATTTGAAATTTATATGACTGATTACATCATTGTCTTATTAACTCCAAAATAATCTAAGTACCAACTTATTATGTGGCAAGTAATGTTGGAATTATTTTCCTAGAACACATGGTATTCTTGTGTCCTCTTCATTAGCTTTCTTGAACAAAATAATGGCAAAAGCTGTGATTCACATCCAGCAAGGAATAAAATCAGCAGAAAGAGTCAAAGATTCTGCTTTAACTCACAATGCTTTAAGAGATTTTCTACAAACCATCGTCCTTTCTGTCCCTTAGTATGTAAATCCAGATCCAAGTCTGGGACATACATCAAAGTCAAGACTGACCAAGAATGGAATGATGAAAATCTCAAAGCAAGTTTAAACAGAAGGGCTTCACATCATCTTTTCCCTCTCAGAGGTATATATTCAGAGACAAATGATTACACAAATGTCATAAAAAGTAACTTCCTGCTATTATTTTGTTTAAGAAAGTGAATATTCTTCCCAAGGCAGGGATATACTTGTTGCCATTCACCGTCTGTGCTGGATTTGGTGATTCTGAATTCCCTATTGATAGGACTCAGGAAAAAAGTTCTTGAAAAAGATGCAGTATATGGAATATACTGTATCTATCAAAAAGTAACTGAGTGAAAAGGACAAGTAATTTGTCTCTGCTCCTCATTTTCTTATTTGTAAAGTGGGGAATCATCAAATTTGTCTACCTTATGGGACTTACAATAAATATTAAATCATAAGTAAAGTGCTTATATGGACCTGGAACTCAAAAATATATCAGATATTATTAATTTAGTGTGATTTGAATTATTTTATATTTAATTATATACTTTCTGTGATACAAATGAAAAATTTAAAGGTCCATGTGAAACTAATAATTGTGCACAACCTCAACACAAACACATTTAGGCTTATGCCTACATTTAGGATTGTGAAATATATTTTTGTGGTTTTGCTTTTGTTTCTATCATATTCAATCAGTGGCTCTTCCAGATCTCTCATTTTGGTGTTAGAATGCTGTGCTCTATATACTACAGACAACTGAAAACACGGAACCTTTGTTCATGTCATTGTTCATATGGTCTGAAATTCAGTAATAGGGAGGCCAATGAGTTAGTCCATTTCACTATATTAAATCCAAGCTCATTCTAGTGAGTCTAATTTTATGTGCTACTGAATTTAAGGTTCAGCATAGCAGTTGAACCCATCTATCAATCATCATTTCTGAAAAGGATGACTCACTGTCAGCAATGTCAGAAGTCTAAATCATTAAAATTTAGAAATAAAATTGTTAAATGCCAAAAATGAATCTGGTAACCCAAATAAGTAGCTATCCAAAGTACAGCTGTGTCTATGCATTTATATTCACATACGTAATTAATAAGCCAATTGTGAATTCTGGGTATTGTGTGCCAGGCATTGAGGATACCAAAGCGAACTAGAAAGAAATGGTTTCTGCTCCTCTCCCATTAAATTCCACTCTCCCTGGCAATTACTGTCACAGAGATTGAGATTTTTAGGCTAACACTTCAAATACTTGCAACTGGGACTATGTCTTCACAGTCTAAATGGCAAATCTTTTACTCCTGGGAGCTGGGAAAAAGACTTTGAAGGTACATCAAATCAATTTTGTCAAAAAAAAAAAACCCACAACAATTAATTTCATAAACACTCTATGCACAAAAAACATAGTTGTGAAATAATATCTCTTGTTTTTTTTATTCTTTTTTTGTGTGTGTGTGGTGCTGGGGATTGAACCCAGGGCCTTGTGCTTGCAAGGCAAGCACTCTACCAACTGAGCCATATCCCCAGTCCTAATATATCTTAAAATGAGATGAAACCTGTGTCATAAAGCAGTTGTATGATCACTCTCTACTGAAGAGGACCTGTACCTGATAAATGGGTCCGTTTTGCTAAGGGTGACAGTCTTTAAATTACTTGCCAAATATTTCCATTTCTGCTTCTGGGTAAATGACGGGGTTGCACTTCTCTGGCCCCACTGAAGTTGAACAATCTGTGCTAATTCCTTTCAACAATGGAATGTGATCAGAAGTGAGTTTGTATCACATCTGGCAGAAGTTTTGATTAACAGTACGCGCCTGGCCACATATGCCTTCCCTGGACTACATGCTCAGCAATTATTTAGAAGGTGGAAATCCATCTATCTGAGATTTTAAGTGACAATGACATGCAGGAGCATCCATACCTACACAACCAACAAACCTCAGAGGATAATTCTGGGTCATGAGCAAAGTACATGAGAGAGAAATAAAACTGGATAGTTGTTACTACAGCATAAGCCAGTTTACTCTGATGAATTCACTTACTGAAACAAGAAAAAAAGAAGAAAAGGAAAGGAAAGGAAAAAAGTAGGTCCTTGGCCCTATCGAAATGAAAGTCAGCTCATAAGAATAAGAGACAACAATAAAGCTTTTTCTGGAGGTTATTAAAAATGCTAAGCTACATTATTGCAAGAGGCCAATATTACTATACACATTTTTTTCCTTTTAATTTAAAAGGATACAACTAGAATACTATGGCTGAAAGAAAGGAGAAAGTATCACTTTAAACCAGAAGCTTGAATACAGATGACTCAATTCAGTATTTGGACCATATGCATCAGAATCAAGAACATTTGATGAAATGTAGGTCCTGGGGCCAAAGAATCTTTGTTAAATTTGCATTTAACAAGTTCTGCAATTGATTGATTCCTTCATATCCTGCATGAAAAATCTTTGTTTAGTGCTAAAGGCTACAAAATAATATTCAGGTATGTTTTGTTTGGGAAGCACAACGTTTTATTTTCATTTGAATTAGAATTGGTTGGCCTTTAAAAATTAAAGAACATCTGCTGTGCATGGTGGTGGGGCACATCTGTAATCCCAGCGACTTGGGAGGCTGACGCAGGAGGATCGTGAGTTCAAAGCCAGCCTCAGCAACTTAGCGAGGCCCTAAGCAATTCAGTGAGACTCTGTCTCTAAATAAAATAAAAAATAGAGCTGGGGATGTGGCTCAGTGGTTAAGTGTCCCTGAGTTCAATCCCCGTTTCCAAATAAATAAATGAATAAATTAAAGAACATCCCATAAATACCAAAATTTCCAATAAATATTTGAAAATTAACTGAAATATCTGGAAACTCTCGCTTCCAACACTTAGGAGTTATTAATCAGTTAAAATTTAGCTCCCTTCACACAAGGAATGTACTCTCCAGTTCTTCATTCTCCATAAAGTTCAATTCATTTCTTTATTTGTTCTTCCATGGAGGCTCTTGAATTTGAGTCCCCTTATTCTGGTTCTTGAATGTTACAGTAAACAGATCAGAAATTATATTCTGGAAATTGGGAGAAGGAAAAAATAGGAAAGCCATAGAAGAATGTTGAGGAAAAATATTTATATAATCAAATCTAATTAAAAACTAGAAATCTCACAATATGAAAAGAAGGATAAGGCTAGGTTTATACATTCATGTGTTCCTTTTGAGCAGCACAATATCTACTGGTTAGACAATCAACTTGACTAAGGAACATGGACTGATGAGATCTCTGGCTTAACCCAGCCTTCTGTAACAAGGGAAGCTATTACCCACTCTCAATGAATTACTATCATTGGGAATTTCACTCACAATCACCAGAGCTGCCACTTTTAGAAGAAGACACAAATCCACATTTTTATTGGAAATGTGCTGATTTTTAAATGTTTTAAGTTAATTATTTATTTAAAAACAAAAGCAGGCCAATAAAGCAGATTGATACCTGTGGATTAGAGGATAGCAGGATTAGAGTCAGGAGACTGAGTAGGAGTAAAGAGGATTTGAAAAATCATTCTCAGTTTTTTTTTTTTTTTTTTTTTTTTAGCTCTTGCAGCTTGACAAATACTGATAGCATTAACCATGCAAGAGAACCACAGGATAAAAAGCAGTTTCAGTTGGCAACATTATGAGTTCAGGGCCTAGAAGTTACATTTCAGAAATTCCCATATGAAAAAAGATGGCTTCCTTGTCTATTCAGTTTATTCAACAAATATTACAATTAGTATCTATCTCCAAGAAACATACATGATACTGAGGATATAGTACCACAGAAGAAATCAGAAATATTCACCTTTAGAAATCTTGAATTCATGAAACAGAACTTTGAAGTTATGTAGAATATAGTAATGGGTGATTTGCTTCATAGAGGGGCAAATGTGTGCGCATATGTGTGTATACAAGTGGGAGTGGCAGTCATATAAGGTTTCTAGAACATGGTGACATCTAAGTAAGAACATGAAGAAAAGAAAATGTGTTCCCAGCAGAAGCAACAGCTTGTACAAAGGCCCACAGGCTAGGGAAGCCAGATGCATTAAAAAATAAAAACTGAAAGGAGGTCAGTGCATCTGGACCACCACAAGCAAAACAGATGAGTAATGAGAGAGGAGGCTGGGGAAGCGACAAGGCCAGCAGCCATCGGGCCATTCCAAGTATTCTGGACTTGATCCTGAAAGGAGTGGGTGGTCAGAAAAGGGAGCTCATCTGGGTCATAACAAGCAAATTTATATCATAAAACCACATATGGACTAGAGTTTGAATTTTTTTTCAACCAACAGAAGGTTTTATTATTTATTTATTTATATATTTTATTTTTACAGACTTCATTTTGATTCAATTAGCTATGCAAAGGTTAATATTTGAGGTTATAGGATTATATGAAATTGTTCTGGGAAAATCATTAAACTGAAAATCAATGCAAGTTAAAAGTAGAGAACTTTGAAACCCATCCACCCTTAAGAGAACAGATAAAGAGAAAATGAAGAATGAAAACTAAAGGGAAGAGTAAGGAAGAACAAGAAAGAGGAGTGAGTTTCAAGAAGAAACAGATCTAGGATGCCAAACACAGCAGGGGAGTGAAGGGTGGGAGTAGGGGGCTGGATGCCATCCACACCACACACACAGTGCAGACCAATGTTCAGAAATAGTGATGAATGTCATTTGAGACATTTACTACTACCTCAACTGCACAAATCACATTCTCATTAAACCTGACTTCACTCTTAGAGAAACTCTGAACTGGAATTTTCATGCAATGGAAAAGTTCAATTTTGTATAAACTCTTAATGGTTAGGAGTCAGAAAACTAAGGCAGCCTTTGTAGGCTTCAAGGTTGGACACATTTCAGGGACTTGGAAGCCTTATTCTGCATGCTTGGGCTCAGCTACATACTCTATTTTTCTGCAGTGAAGAAAAAAATTGGTATTAGATTTCTGTTCCAAGAACCTTATTTTCTACTCTATTTGCCTTGAAACAAGCCACAGAAAGATGAAAGAAATTTGTGATGGAAGAGACATTGCAGGTCACTGACTACTGTTTTCTCATCTTTGTGTTTTGGAAACTGAGGCACAGAAATAATCATTGCTTAATCAAAGGTTACACAGCTTAACTTTTTAAAAAGTTTTTCTTGTATAAAGAAGTTTGTCTTTAACTCTTATTTATTTCGTTTCCATCACCATCTCCTCTGATCAAATGAAAACCCCATTTTCCTCTTAGGAAGTCCTTAAAATGAAAATGCCATCAGTTCTTTGCCAATTTAGGATTCTCCATGTTTTAATAAGTTAATCTTTGTCATACATTCTAATACAAACCTTATATAATATCATTTCAAAAACAGCATTTTTATCTCTCCAAAAAGAAAATTTAAACATCCTAAAAGGAACATAAAATAAAGTTCTACTATTACTCTGCCCCCAAGATTTCATGTGTGGTAAAATCTTATTTACCATAATGTTGTAATGAGAATTAAATTAACTCATAATTACTTAACCTAGTTTCACATTTAGTTCATAATCTTCATATTAGGTTTTTCCCGAATAACTGGTTAACTACAATATCAAACACATTTTTTAATCACAGCAAATACTACCACAATATCATCATAGATTAACTTTAATTTTAATATATAGATAGATTATTTATAGAGTGATGTAACCATGTGGACTCATGACTGGATAGAGAGTTTATCATTAATAGTACATAGCATATCCACCAAAATTAATGGTTAATTTAATAGTTACTATCAATGTTATAAAATTCTATTGTAATGAATAAATATGCCTAGGATTCTCAGCTGAAAATAAGGTTTATCACCACCAATTTTAGAAATAAAAATTGTGAATTCCTAATTATCAGAAAAATACCTTAATACAAAAAATGAAAATTGAGCACTGACATGTCCTCCCATCTTCTCTGCATCATATTCTTTATGAATAAAAGGAAGGGTGCTATCCCTTCTTTTTCTTTCAGCCTCACCATGGACAGGACAGCACGAGCTGCAGTAGTAGTCTTGGTGACAAACATAAGGACGGAAGTGAACACTAAGGAAGAGAATGGAAAATGAAGAATCTGTGTTCTTTATGCCATCATTTAAGAACTCCATGCTGGGGGCTGGGCTGTGGCTCAGTGGTGGAGCGCTTGCCTGGCATGTGTGAGGCACTGGGTTTGGTTCTCAGCATCACATATATGAATGAATAAAATAAGGGTCTATCAACATGTTAAAAATATTTAAAAAAAAAAAAAAAGAACTCCGTGTTGGGAGCTACCTCCCACTAGACTTCCTGTTTGTGGGAAAACTGAACCTTGACAAAGTCATTGTAGATGGATTTTTCTGTTACTCTCAGCAAGGACGTTCTTGATTGATAAAGGCCACCATGATATTCTTCTGTTGTCTGTATTTGATTATTTGGTTCCAATGTTGGAGGGTAAAGTTTCTTTTTTTCCAGGTGGCATTATATTTGCATTATAAAAAACCCTTCATGAGTGCTAGTCCTCTTCGGATCTCTTCAGACAGAAGTATGTAAGTGTCACATCATCATGTCTAAGCGGGTGGGGAAAATGACGGAGATGACAAGGGAAAGGATTTGATGAAGAGACATCTGCTTTCCGCCCCACTAACTTTCACATCCACTCACTTAAACACGCACCTGCCCACCTTTCCTTATCTGTTGATAGATTTTTGTTTAGCATCCCATCTGTTCCAAGGCAGTGACAGCAAAGACTGAAATGGCAGCTGCCCCCTGCAACTGGTGGCAGTCAGAGGTCTGGAAGGGTGATGCCTGCAAGTAAAAGCAGTCACCAGAAATGACAGACAAAATTGGGTGTGGCAGCAGCTAAAGGAGAAGGACAAAGACAAGCAGCATCAGTTTAACAAGCACCTAGACATCGTAACTGTCTCCACCCTGAGTCAGCAACTGGATCCCCTGGGACTTCACCACCCCTGTGTTTCATAGAGTAGCGTAAATCCTAAGCGACCCTCCCTGCTAAGGCTATGACTCAGCCCTTCAGTTCCGTGGCAGCCAAAAATACCTCCAAGAGCCCTTCAGATTATCTGGCAAGCTGCAAGGAATGATAGTTAAAAGAAATTCTTCAGCAACAGCAATATTCTCCTTATTGCTATGTTGGCCTCATTCTCTCCTTTTAAAGATCCAGACACTGTCTATTTGGATGCATAAATAGATGAAAGAGTCCTGTTTACTAGAATCATTTTCCAGTAAAAATATCACCAATTTTTAATTTAATCTATTTAAATGGTGACATATTTTAATATATGCATTACTAATAATATGGTTCCTTATACACATTGTTGGTTAGATATCATTGATCCTGAAATTCTGTAATTGCTACTAAGTCAAAGGCTACTCAAAATAATTAAAGAAAACTCAGTTTTACGCTTTTGTTGTGAAGGTGCTTTACGGTTCTCTTAGTAAAACTCTAATGACCACTTCATTTAAAGTGATTCCACATTGTTCACCCCCATTTTTCCATAATATCTTTACCACATAAGACTACCCCACTTAGTCTCTTAATTTTCTGAAGTTTCTCTTACTCTGGTATCTATTGGATAATTCTTTTGCTATTCTTTCAAGCACAACCATCAACTTCACATTTGTTGCTTTGATGACTACCCTTACATGCCCTAGATAACTAATTAAATCTATCCTCCCGTATTCCCCTCTACTCAGCCTAAATATCAGTATTCCAGTTCCACTTGCTTTTAATTAAGACTTCTTCTCTTGACGTGCAAATTTTAATCTTCCTTATAAACCTAGCTGACATTTTAGCCCACTATTTCTTGAGAATTTGAAGTTTCTCTTATATAATCATGGCAACAACAATGAACTTGCTCCATTTACCATGATTCTCCGACTATGAATGACTTGTTAATTCTGTTGTAAGAACTTCTAAAAAGTTCATAAAATTAAACAGTTTGGATTTTCCAACCTCCCAAAGGTTGAGTCAAATTGGAATCTTTGGCTTCAATATCTAAAATTTTCTCATGAGTGATTAAAAGTAAATAGGAAACTTTCATCCCTTTCTAAAAGTTTCCCATGGTGTCTTCTTCCTCCTGCAAACTATTCCAGTTCAAATCTGAAGTTCTTTTCTGTCCTGGCAACACACAATATTCTAAAAGCATCTGATTCTTTTACCACCTTAATGGAAGTCAAATACCTCCCCTGATACTTACTGAACTACTCCAAGTATCACCATAAAATACAACCTAAATAATGGAATTTAAAATGTTATAAGGAAGCACTGTTAATTTTAACCTATTTTTCAATCTTCCTTAACTTCGTGATGTAACTCTGCTCCTCCACCACAGAGGAAACCCAGTCATACTACTCCTTATACCACATTCCTGAAATAGTTACAATACTTACTAGACTTTACAACTATCTTCACAAATAGTTGAAAAGAGCATTTTCTTTTTTAACATGCTTTTCTATGGATGTTATATACATAGCTACATGTCAAAAAAAGGAAAGCTTTACCTTTCTTATTATGCTTTAGATCAAATTAGTAATACCCTAATTAAACACATCCTTAAGAATTCTAAAATGCTTCTATATAGAAAGAAAGCCACCACACCTGTTCCTAAAACATTTTGCACTTATTCCACTAAAAAGATGAAAATGAACTCATTTTTCTATATGCTAGCTATCTGAATATAAAAACAAACAACACATACAAAGATATCAAAACTACTACCTAGTTGTAGTTTCTTAAAATGCAAAATCCAATGGAGAATTGGAAGGGATCTGTATCTTTTGGTAAGTAGATATCCATTTTAATGAGCTTCTATATATATTTAATGAGCTTTCTACATAAAATTGATGATTGTAAATATTAATTTTATTCTTATCAGAACTTATTTATAATGAGTTAGATCTGTACCTCAAGGAATGAGGGAAAGTTAAGTTAAAAATACGTTTTCAGAATTTTGTGTTATGTCAAAATATTATTGAAGAAAGTAAATTTAATACTTACTATAGTATTCCTTACAAATGTATTTAATTTTGCAGTGAATATCTGGTTTATTTTTATTTACCTGAGCTTAACACACATTAAGATAAGACAAAATGTATTTTTTTTCCTAAGAAGATAACAGAAGTATCTAGAAGTTTTGGCTGGAGTTAATGCTTGCCTTAGCACCTTCGAGAATGTCATCTTAACATAAACACACTCAACACCCTCTGCGGACACAGTCAGTTGTAAGTTCTGGGTGTCACACTCTTCTGCTGATACCAAAATTCTCAGGCTTCCAGCAAATGTATGAGAAATCACTTTCTTTCTGAAAGAAGGCTTTCTGTTCAATGAAGAAAACGTAGAGTGATTATACATATTCCTAATTAAGAAGTGAAAGAACAAATCAATGTCTAGTACGCAGACACATGAAAGGCAAAAACAGCTAGAATATAGTGTGATATGAATTCATGCAAAGACTGGGTTTTTTCTTCATAGTGTTCCCAGATTCTAAAATAGTACCCAGCAAGTCTTTAGCTCTTAGTAAGAAACATTTGAATGACTGAACCGTACTTATCTTATAGCTACAGAACTTGAATAACTCCAGTTACCTGGTACAAGTAAAAGAGGTTGCTTACTTCTCTAGATTTAAATAGCATATTCTTTTCATGGAACATGTGTGATAATGAAACGTGTGGGAATGCACATGTCTTATCTGCTTTCCAAGGGACTTCTTCCCTAATCCCCTGGAAGACCAACACCACACCTCATAGGCACATCGCATGCCTCCAATACATATGCGCTAAGGAACAAAATGCTAGAATAATTTCATTTGACTCTTTTCATGTTAACACATTGAACAGTAATGAATTGCTGACTGACCAAGCTGTTCCTTTGGCCATCCTCCTCTGCCAATAGAGATTTCTACAATATGAGCTGTAGCGATCAAAAAATAACACTAAAACAAATGGATTGGTCATGCCCATGGTTTACTCTATCCACTGTGCATTAAAGGGGCAGAGGGAGAGAAACTTTCAATGCACCTGAGCTTAAGTGCTAGAGGGAAAAAAATCAAGTGAGTGAGGCATGCTAGTGTCAAAATATGAATAAAGAGCCCAGATATGAATCCCTTAAAATTATGGCAGAGGGCAACATCTCTCTAGCATTTGAAAGGACAGACTTCTGTTAATAATAATAATAAAAAAAATTATGGCGCAAGCAAAGTCCTTGTGTTGGCTCCTTAAGACATGGGGTGGTATTTTCTGGGTCATGTCCTTCAATGATATCACCTTCAATTTTGCCTAAGAGTTACTGTATGGGGAGAAAGTGCAGCTATTTAATCAAACCTATGCCAGTACTATCCTACATTCCATCTGCCTTCTCCATAAAGTCATCACAAACTATTTATTTAAAACAACAAACTGGGGACAAGTTCTGCAAAGCCCCTTCACTGTAGCCATTTTGAAAGAAACCTAGGTACCATTCTACAGCAGGGAACGGGCAGGCAAAGAACAGTGTCAGTGAGGGTGTGAAAAATGCTAAAGGCTTGCTAGTCATTCATTTATATAAAAAATTCTAACAGCTATGCATTACCACATTTCCAGTTTAACCTGGCATGCATTAAGATGAAGCCCATCAGTATACTATTTCCATGCCAGGTAGAGAAAAGTAGGAGAGCCCTCGACAAAACTGAAAGAACTAACTATGAAAAGCCATGTCTATAATGTTTAGACTAGCCAGTCACATGCTACTTCAGGCAACCAGTGATTTCAGCTGTCTGTGTGTCCTGCATCCCACAAAATATTGTTAAATAGATAAGAAATGATAAATGACTTGATATCAGTCATTTACTCTTTCATCAAAAGCTATTTACACACCTCAGTAAAATCTCCCCAGTTTTGATTTCCATTTTCTTACTCATGAAATCTCAAGTGCTGTGTTCCTTGTAATCTTTAGGTAGACTCAAGTGGGTGAATCTGGTGCAGAGCACAGAAAAGGCTCTGAATTTTTTTGTTGTTGTTGTTCCAGGGATTGAACCCAGGGGCACTTAACCACTGAGTCACATCCTCAGCCCTTTTTGTATTTTATTTAGAGACAGGGTCTCACTGAGTTGCTTAGGGCTTTGTTAAGTTGCTGACACTTGCTTTGAACTTTCTATTCTCCTGCCTCAGCTTCCCAAGTCTCTGGGGTTAAAGGTGTGTGCCATCATGCCCGGTTCTGAAATTTTCTTATGCCTACCCTTATTCTGAAAGTTATCCTGCTGCAGGCTCTCTTGGAGACCCCAGGAGTCTCAGTCAGATGGGAAGGGAGACTAGATTCTCAGCTGCCTGATGCCTCTGCAGGAGGATCAGCCCACACTGCAGCTGCTTGGATGAGGAGAATGCCAAACATCACAGCTTTTCAAAGATGCTGTGACCTCAACATCTGGAGCTTACCCTGCCTCCATCTGAGACTCAAGCTGCTTAACAGCTCAGGTTAGTCACTTCCTTTCTATACATCTTGCACACACCTTTCTGTTTTCCCCTCACCTCCTCAACTCTGCATACTGAGAATTCAAACCATTTCCAGTGTGTTCTCTCCTGCTTGATGCCTCCACCATCCCTCACCCTAAAGACAATTATGATGCTACCCTCCACAGTTGCAAGAGTCAGAGATTCTGCCATTCAAATACCTGGCACAACCCAGGTGAGTTTGGTGAACTTCTTTCAATTGTATGTCCCTAAAATCATAGAGTGAGCTTTTATTGTTTGAATAAAACTTTGTTTTAATAGACAAACTCATTTTCATGAATTGATGACTCCTAGTTGTCAAACATCATGAAAATTATGAAGGACAATGAATATGTCTTCTTTCTTTTGGAACTGGTTTTGTTTTCAGAGATTTTGTACAAAGGTGTATCTACAAAATGAGACTGAACAAATAGCAAACACATAAAAGCATCTCCTTTCTTTAAGACTGCATCACATGCTCCAAATTTTTCATTTTTGTAAGTCACAGCTCTTATAATTTAAGTGTGACACTGGGTGCTCTTTGTTGCAATTGTAGTAAAAATAACCATAGTATGAGAAGCAATGTCTATAATAATATCTGCATGTGTTGAGTTCCTATTCTGATTGCCAGACACTGTAAAAAGGACTTACACATAAAAAAATAAAATAACCCCCCCAAACCAAGTGACATAGCTTTACTCCCACTTTAAAAATGAAGAAACCAAACAAGGAGAGGCTGAGTAATATACTAGATACCGAGTTGATACATTATGATCACAGAATTCAAAATCTAAAGTAGACATTGATCTTAGCCATTACTTTATAAATGAATATAATGAATGTTCTTGAGGTCAGATTCATTTTTAAGTTCTGGGAGAGATGAGATTTTTGGGGAGTAATTCTGTCCAATTGAATGTATATTTTATTTTTCTAAATTTGAGATTAATAAAATTCATAGAAACATATTATCATGCATCTCTCTGCAGCTTGAGAACATAGTTAAAAACTAACCCACACACTTTGATCAGACCTCTTGTTTTTCATGGATTTAGGAATGAAGTTTCTTTAATATTTCTGAATAAAAAATAAGAACACTGTAGGAAAAATTCTTCCTAGATAACCTCCTCAAAACAGCTTTTCAATGTAGTTAAGCATGGTACTCAATCTAGATTTTCCAGACTGAATCTATAATTTAAATACCAAGCCTTGTCATTTCTAATCGTTATCACTGATGAACATTGTGGATTTTAGCTGTCATAAATATATGAGGCCTGTCTACACATTTATTTTTCCAATGACCCCATAAAATTGATCCAAAAGTAAATGTTCCTCCATTTATTCTGTTAAAAATCCCCCAATCAGTTAGTTCTAATGTCCAAATGAAAACCAAAGGAAAACTTGTTTCAGTTATTACTTTTAATTAATCTGAATGTAAGGTTTGGCAGATATGATTTCGAGGTAATCCCATCTCAGGTTTCCAATTTCATAAAGAAGTAAATCTTCTGAATGCATAAATCCTACCAGTTTTTTCTTGGTGTGGTTCCAAAGAAAACTACTTCTAAGAAAGTAGTACTACCTTCAAGATAATGCTACCCCTTAGAAGTCCTTAAGAACTCTCTCTTATGCTATTCTTAATAATATTACTGCTTATCAATTCTATGCATCATTATGCTTTCTCAAGAATTTTAATTTACTTGATCCACACAATATCTCTGTTAAGACACAAGCAGAATAAGTACAACGCATTTTCCCATTTCACAGATGCATAAAGAAAGCCACATATGGCACAAATGAATCACCCCAAATCACCCCATTTAGCTTATGGCGGACTCAAAACTAATTCAAGTCAGGAGTTTGAGTAACTGGAAGAATAATTGTTCCAATTCACCAAAAAGTCAACTTAAATTATGCTGATGTTAATAGCAAAGGCCAGTGTGGTAATTAAATCTTAATTGTTAACACTGATTTTAAGGATAATATTAGTTCTCTAGATGATTCTTTTCAGGATGGTATCTTAAAATATTAAGTTAATTATCAATTAAATTAAAATTCACCTAAGGTATATTTAATTGATTGTTTGATAAATACCAGGCACTTTTTTGGATGCTTAGGATGGATTTATCAATGAAGCAAGCAATTAAACAGGAAAGGAAAAAAAATCCTTGACTTCATAGACACTATATTTATGTCAGAAAGAGACAAATAAGTAACTGACAATGATATTAAATAACAAACTTATATATTAAAAGATAAGTGGTTAAGGGAAAAAGAAAAGGAGGCATCTGGGTAAGAGGGTAAGACTCATGGGCAGTGGGGAGACTGTCATATGTATTAAGTTGGTCATGGTGGGCATCTTTGAGAAGGGGAGATAAGGGACATCCCTCGGAAGCGGAAACAGCCAAGGAAAAACCCCAGAGAGCATCCCGGTTTGTTTAAAGAGCAGGAAGGAAACCAGTGTGACTGAGGCAGTGTTAGCAAGCCCTAGAGTCGTAGGAGATGAGGTTAAAAAAAATGGTAGAAAGATCATGCAGGGCCTTACAGGCTACCAAAGAAATCATCTTCAAAATGAATATGGCTGCATTACAGGATTTCGAGCAGACGAGTGGAGTGATCTGACTTAAATTTTTAAAAAGAACTATTATGAATCATTAAATACCTCAAACTTTTATAACCTAACATATTATATAACCTTTGTCATATATCTGAATCCCAATATGCTCGTCTCCTTTCAGAATAAAATGTTATCATTCCCATCTTTCCAAAGAAAATATCAAGTCTCGAAATGTCTAAGTAACTTCTCTAGGGTAAGATCTAGTAAGTAAGTAGTAGAGTCAGGTGAAAAGAGCAATTTTTCTAACTTACGATTTAAAACTCCTTCCTCTTTTCTAGGTACTCATTAATTAAAATAATAACAAATGAAATGAATCATTCAGATTATCCATCAACAGAGATATTCATTTTGATATATTAAAAATGTACTGAACTCAAACCCATTTTCCTTTGTTATGAATTTCTGGAATACAATGATAAAGGTAATTTCCCTGAACATTTAGGCTAAGAATTTTGGAAGCAAAAAGTGATCTTACTAATTTAAAGTAGCAACAATACATATAGAAAGTATTTCAAAGTCTTTTAGTTGTTACTTATTAACTATTATGTGACAGTTATTATGCTAAATTCATTACATATATCATCATGCTTAATATTATCCAAAGAATGGTAATACAAATAACAAAGGTGACTTCAGAGAGTTCAAGTGACACAACTTAAAGGTGGCACTACTGCTGGGATTTTATCTAAGTCTCCAGAGGATAAAGTTAGGTTCTCACACTAAGCTCTCTTGAAACATGATAGTCAACATGTCACCACAACATTCCTAACTGAAAGGTCAGCAAAATATGAGTAGTCCCATTTTCCAGATGATTAACTGATCATAGAAAAATTAAATAAGCAATTCAATTTATTTTATGGCTACAATATACAGATCAATATTTAGTTGCTGAAATCATAGAGGATTTATGATACTATATATTGCCTCAATGAGCTACAATCTTATTAAGTTGGCAAGAGACACATAAAAATGTAATAAATAATACAAGATATCACAGAAAAAGTCCCAAATGAGATATAGAGCCAACAACTGCTAAAGAAATTCAACAGAGAGAAAATTGAATCTGGGTGCTACAATTCAGTTAAAAAAGATCTTTACCAAAGAGGACTGGTATTAAGATGACTTTTACAGAAAAAGGTAGGTACTAGATCAACAGAGAGAAGGAGGAAAAATGGTTCCAGTTCAAGGAAAAAATGGTTCCACCAAAGGTCAGAAGAGCAGATGGGAGAAATGAACAGAAGAGCTTAAAGACCAAGATGGACAAGAGGTGAAATGAAATGGTAAAGGAAGCCAGAGAAGTAGATTATGGAAAGCCTTGCTAAATTAGAAATTTAAATTATGAGGGAAAGAGTTGGTACTTGTTGAACTATTAGTAGGGACATATGCTTTGTATACACTTAGTGTTTGTGTAATCCTCCCGAAAATCTTATAAGGTAAAAAGGTAGATAAAACCAAAGGCATTTTAAATCTAAAGAAATAGACCTTATCTGATGAGGGTGATCAGTATATTAGAGTGTGTGTGGAAGCAGTAGAGCTCTAGTATATATCTATTTGCCTCCTGGTGCCTAAGTTGCCTCCACTATCCCTCAATACTGACTACCAAAGGCAATGGAAAGCCACCAAAGGATTTCATCAAGAGGAGAGAGTGGCATATGGAAAGTAGCATAAGACTCTGATATTTTGGCATATGTTCAATATCAGAGGATTGGTAATACAAGAAAAGCCTCATAGTATATTGCATTGATCAAAACAACAAAGAAATTAGAATCTATAGTTGAGTGCAAACAATGGAAATTTTAAAATTTAAGAGATATAAAAATCAAAGAAATCATTGGAAATATCCAAATCCAGGTAGTTTTTATTACCCAGTCATACAATAAGAAAGCATATATTCCTTCTAATAATGTGAAGAGACAAAGTTCAAGGTGTAGCTTGAATACCTTAAGATTCTTTTGACAGCACATGATTTATTTAAAAATAATAAAATCTATGCCTTGGAAAAAAGATCTGCATTAGTGCAAATATGCATCTTAAACGACATCATAAATCATGAAAGCCTTGTGCTAGGCTGACTTCTTTTATATGAGTTTGACAATAGACTGCTGCCACATACGCTATCATGGATGACAAGCTCTTATAGTCATGATTATTAGATCTATTAATTGCTGAGGTGACGTTATATTCTTTCAATTTTCCTTTTAGAAATTAACTATATATTAACTATTGAATTCTCCCTTAAAGATATAATGTGTCCTTCCTGGGACTTCTCTTAAAATGAGGAATCATTCAGAGATTCAAGTAAAAAACTAATAGGGACTGAAAACCATAATACTCAACAAGAAGGTGGGTCTCCTCTGACTTTTTCTTACCCCTGGATAATCCAAAACATGCACTTTCCAAAGACATATGTCAAATACCCACCTATGTAGTACATATAAAATAAACACCTATATTTTCCAAAAGATTATTCCCATAAATATTCAGGTATTTAGTCAATAGAAATCTTTTTTTTCCCCTTTGGTACTGGGAATTGAACCCAGGATACTTTATTGCTGAGCTACATCCTCAACCCTTTTTAAATTATTATCATTTTATTTTACATTGAGGCAGTATCTCACTAAATTACTGAGGTTGACCAGGAATTTACAAATCTCCTGCTTCATGGTCCCAAATTGCTCTCATTATAGGTCCACCAAATCAGGCAAACAGAAATATCTTTAATCAACTTAATACTAGAAAGTTGCCAAACCTGACAATAACCAGGCTAGCTACATAAATCTTTGATTGGTATAAACTATTCAACTAATTTGTCTTGATTTTTAATTAATGACTAAACTAAACACCTGAATAATTACTGATGTATAAGCATATTTATCACATGTAGGTATCATAATTATATACATCATATATATCATACATGTATACAAATATGTGTATATATATATGTATATATGTCATATTAGAATTGATGAGTAATGGAGTGTTTTGACTCAGAATCCTTTTAGGAATTATACACTTACTTTACTTTCACCTAATTCTTTAGCAATAACTAGCAATGCTGAAGGATAATTAAAATTGAGCATATTAGCCAGACCTAATTTCCTTTACCTCAATGGATAAAATACATATGTGTTTATGGATAGAAAATTAATGTTTAAGTTTGAAATCAAACTGTGCCACAACCCAATAATTCAGGCTTATAACCAATGGATATCTAAAATGTCTGAAAGTTTGAAGAAGGTAAACTCATACTACATGTGTATGTGTACAAAATTCATTTAGGTTCCTAAAAATCATATTTATTGAGATGAAATTCAGATTCTTTTATTTCTTTATGTTTCTTATTTTCACATAACTACACTGCTATGAGACAGGCACCTATGATATATGCTGTAAGTAACCAAAAATATTCCACTGACATATCTGCTCAATAACAGCAGACTCTAACATACTCTGAGTCAAACTTTTAGCTATTAGAAAAAAATTAATTTGAAAAGTATTTATGCAGAAAGTCTGGGCTCCATATGGTTTTTGGCATTCTATGTTAAAAATATAACATAGGTAGAAAAAAATCACAGATATTGTTTAGTTTAAACAAATACTTTCTGTTACCTATGATTTTAATACACAGCAATACACTCATATGTAAAATGTATTAAAATAGGAAATATTACCCATAGATTTTAAAAGGCATTATTTTGTGAGAGTTTAAAAAAGGAAAATATTTTTACCTCCCAGTCCTGGTCTAAGCCGATTATCGTAACCATCCAGAAGTCTGTCTAGAATTCTTGTAAAGATGGTAATGTTATTTTTAGCCTCATCTTCTTGGATGTTAGCCAGCACCAACCTAAACAGATAAATTTTACAAGCTGATATATACACATATGTGTGTTTTTCAAGTGCCAACATGCTCTTATTTCTTGATTTGAATTTAAGTCTCCCTAAACTATCAGCACCACTCATTTTTGTCCTTTTTTCACCTCTGTAAATGCCAGAATGTCTATGGGGAAGATGAACATGCTGTTAAAAATGGATACGACATTGTAGATTGTCAGAAGTTTGATGATAAAACTATTTGAGATTTCTACCACTTAACATTCTAATTACTATTCTCTTTTGCTAAAATCTATTCCCTAGAAATACAAAGTGATTATAGATTATCATTTGCAGATATTATTAGTAGTGTTATTTCATAGTCACAGAGGTACAATAATCAAAGAAGCTCCTCAAATAATTATTTACTGCTTTGAATATTAATGTGAAAACAAATTGCCTGATTGGAGATACGAAATTTCTCTATATGAAATTTCTCTATCTTCTCAAAAATATCTTTTTCTTTTTACGTCTTTTGCTCTTTTAAACCAAGATTGCTTCCTTACTTTGGGTATACCTCCACCCAATGGCCAACTGCAATATAGACATCAGGGAAACTCCTCTGGCTGTGTGCCAGGCTCCACTGTAGCCAGAAGGTAGGGGTGGGCTCTGAAGGCATCAGCAACACCCATAGCTGTGAAGCCTTGGAGGGCTAGTCCCTCCTGACTGGTCTCAGAAGAAGAAAAAGGGGCCATATAAAGATGAAAATGCCCAGTTACCTTTTTTTAGTGATAAATTTGTAGGAAGAACAAATGATTTTAAAATATCACAAGAAAGGGTTTAGAGACGGTGATTTTCTCCATTATTTCTCCATCATAAAGATAGAGACCTGATTTTGTGACATCCAGCAATTTGGTGCAGAAGGAACTGAATGTATAAAACAGAATGTCCCTTTTCACTGCCATTTTTTTTTTTTACTTAGAATGATTCAGAGATTTCAATTACTGGCCCCAAAAAAGAATCATTTATATAATAGAATAAAATACTAGCATGAGCATTGCTGGTCAAATATAGAACAGAAAACTAGTAGAGAGAAATTGAGTTAATCACTGGGGCTTTTCAATCATTATTCATTGAGGATAGAGTGTTCATCAAAGACAAAATCATAGACAATATGTAAATTACCTTCTGATCAAGGTGTATTGTGTAAAATACCATTGAGAGAGTCCATTTATGTTTAAATGAATACAGAGTTGGTAGGTAAGAATACTCAACACATCAAATACTCAGTAACTAACTTCCAATAATTATTGCTTTTACAGTAAATATTTTAAAACTAGCATGAAAATAACATTCACAAATTATGTAAGTCAGTTCATACATTCTAGCCTCAAAAGTTTCTATATTGCCTACTTATGCTTATTTTAAAACCAATCGCCAAAATAGTCATAAAGTTTCACCTAGATATTTTCATTCAAAAGCCTTTTTAGTCACATTTCATATTTTCTTTCTAAAGTCAATATTCAGATGTTAAACTTGTAGATATTCTCAAATTGCATTGTCTTTATCAGCATATTTTTACAAATTCAGAAAATACTTTCACACTTTGAACATTACTTGGGATGGAATATGAAACTTAAAGGGAATGAAATGATATTGGGAATTTTTTTAAGTAAAGCTTACAGGAACATTCTCAGAAAACTTGTATTTTAATTCTTCTGGTATTTGGTAAGTCATATTCTAGGGAAATAAGTAAAAGATAACCATTGATGATAAAAAAAATCAGAAAAGACTACAACTAAGATAAAGTTTTGAAAGCAATAAAAATCAATTTCATGTTTGTTGAGCATAAGCAAACTAAAATTACTTACATATTTAAAATATGTACTCCTTCTGACAGTAACCATTTTAGTAATAAAAGATCTCTAAATTAATAATGTGTAAAGTTGATTAATAAATCAAGCTTTTGTTTTACTGTTTGTGATTGTGGAGTTGTATACTACCTCCACCTAGAGGTTTAAGACTCACACATCATTTGGGTTTTCTATGTTGACTTACAGAACCAAGACCATTTTCAAAAAAAGGAAAGAAAAAATTAAATCACAACTCAAATAATTTAGCCAATACTTTTCTGTCTGGCTGGAAGGAAAGCTTGGCTTTCTTGCTGAATTTTGTCATTATTTAAAGTGCCTATAATTTAATCATTTCATTTCCTATGTATGAATATGTCATTGAAAGGATATTTCTCAGTGAATTATTTGTATAAAAATGTTTCTATTCACTTTTAAATTTGATTGTTAAAAACAGGAACCAGCAAACTTTTCATACTTTCTGCCACTTTATAGTTCACTTTCTGGTACAGTCCTTTTTCATGAGAAATAATTTTTCAAAGCACCCTAATTCTCACAAGTCACAGCTGCACTGATGGCATTCAAAAACAACCTTTACCCTGAATTAAAAGTTACACATAGGAAATATCTCACCTGGCTGGGTCCCACACCAAGAAAACAAGCAGCAGGGACTGCATGTTGTAGATGTCCAATTTCGCCTTCATCACCTCTCTTTGCAAAGCAATGGAAAATAAAAACAAAATACACTTAAAATTGGCTTCAGTCCCACCACCCAAGTAACCCAAAACAGTGTCATTACATTTGGGAATTGGAGTTAAAGCTATGAAAATTACTCTGTGAACTGTGGAGGGTGTGATGATTGGGGGAGGAGAATTTTCTTTTTCTTTTTCCTTTCTTTTTTTGGGGCAGCAAGATGACCAAGTAATCAAATCAGTCTTTGCTCTGCCAATAACTTCCCCAATCCCATAGTCAGCAAACACTGTTCTATCCTTGTTTTATGCACACATGAAATAATAACGCCGGGACTCTAAACTGACATATGAGCTGGAGAAGGGAATAGGTTGGAGGGGACAGTGGGAAAAAACGGAGAGATGGGTACTTCATGCCACAACCCCTCTTAATCAAGACCACCCTCCGCAACCACAGCCGGGAAAGCAAGGGGCAACCAGTCCACTTTTTCAATTATTATTTCTTTTCTTTACAATGAATTGCTGTCCTCACGTCTTCACTTCCTCCAACATAAAATAATTTCAAATCAAATCAAAATTTCTCTCCCTGCCCATCCATGGTTGCCCAAGACCACGTCTTGGAGACAGCTGGGTGCAGATCAAATGCTGCGAAACGACACATTTGACAGCTGCTCAAGAGCAGAGGACCACAATAAGGGTAGAAGCGTGAGGCTCGCTGATCAAACACCAAGCAGGCAGGCAGCGGCTATCACAGTGTGCAAAGTTGAAGACTATAAAAGAGCTAGGCTAACGTGCTGCCGAGCAGGCTCCTGGATCATATTGTAGTTGAAAATATGTTTCTGATGATGAGTATGAAAATTATTTGTTTAAAGGTTGGAGAGGAGAGGGGCATCAGAGCCTCCTCGGTTTCCAGGGAGCATCCCAGAGTGGGGTAGGGGGAGATGAGGCATGAGGGCGAGGCAAAGGCAAATGGGAAAAGGTCCCTATGGGGACCAACGTGTGCGACCCTACCTGAAAGAGCAAGGCGAATTCGATGTTTTCCTTCCTTCCTTTACCCCGATCTTGAGAAGGTAGGAAACTTGAGAGAGAGAGAGAGAGAGAGAGAGAGAGAGAGAGAGAGAGAGAGAGAGAGAGAGAGAGACTGACTGCAGCAGCCGAGAAAGCCAGGGAGCGATGGGCTGGTGGAAGGCAAGGGGAGCGCGAGGAGCGGCTGAGGCAGCGCGAGGAGTACAAGGAGGCGAAGGCGTCCGTAGTGGCGGTGATGGGCGGAGGAGGAGGAAGAGGAGGAGGAGGGGGAAGGATGGCAGGAGCTGGGGATGGGGGGGCGCGGGCGGAGGCGCGATGCGCGCTGGCGGTGGCGGGCACGAGCCCCGCTCATGGAGGAGGAGGAGCTAGGCTGGGGAGGAGGGCTAACGAGGTTCCAGAGAACGCAGGGACCCCCCAACCCCCACCCCAATCCCGGGGAACCGACCGCCGCCCTCCCGGCACCTGCAGCGGCGCAGCCCCGGGCGGCGTCGGGCGCCGGGGCGCGCCCAGAGCGCTGCTCCGGGTGCCCACGTCGCGCGGGAGGAGCGGAGCCCACGCGCCGCCGGTGCTGCTCCCGGGAGGCCCTGAAGCTCTTGGGGGGCTTCTGGTGGGTGTTGGTGCGGAGTCGGAAATGCAGGATGTCTCTGAGGCCCTAGATTCCCTGGGCTGAGCCCTGCCGCTGCTCCCCCGACATCCCTGGGCTGTGGAGCGACGTGGCTGCCCCTAGAAGAGGTAAAGAGGTACCGCTCCCGCTGGAGGGCGAGGGGGACTGATCACGCCTTTACTTAGTCATCAACGCATCCACGCAGGACCAAGTTCAACGCGTGTTGCGTGGAATCAGGCAGCAGGAAGTTTCTTTGATTTCCTGAGCCCTCTTGATATACTACTCATTCTCCCACACTCTTTCAATCAGGACCAATTTCCCCTCAAAACTCTGAGGGCTTGAGACTTCCCGTGAGCCTGCCAGTGAAGTCCATTTGCAGATTGTACACCTTGGGAAGGCTCCCGCTCTCTCACTTTCAGCAATCCTTTTTCCTAACCTCCTTTCTCCCTACCAAGTGATGAAACTCAATCAACAGCTCTAAAAAGTTTACATTACCCCTGAGCAAAAATGGACCTGCTGTGCTTCTACTACCTTTGCAATTCATTCCCCATGGGGTTGGAAATGTTAGCAAGGTTTGAGGTTTTCCCGTTTAGGGCTTTTTGCTGGCAGAGACTTGTAATTCCGTTGCCATCATACATATTTAGCATTGTGTGTTTTGATCTGTCTGATTTTTCTATTTCATCTGAGGTAATGAAATCCAAACGTGCAACTTGAACAAAAAGAGAGAGGAGAGAGATTTTTCCTTTTTGTACTGCACAGACGACAGAATGTTATGCACATTTTACTAAGGCAAAGCAGATCCTGTGTTTATCTCTTCCAGAAGTTGTTATAAATGTTAGACACTTTCAAAGAAAAAAAAAATAAGAAGGAGATAAGTATGGTGATGTTTCTGTCATTTTACATTCAGAGTCAATATGTGCCAAACACTTCAATTTTGTTAGTTATGCACCAAAAAATTCAGATGTTTTTCCTAGATGGTGCAGTTTTCATAACAGGCACTGCTAATCTACAGTAAAATTTTAGCTTTGCTTTGAAGATTATGTGAGGAGAGTAAAACCTTTACATTGTAAATATTTCAAGTTGTCCTTTTTAACCTACATTAACTATCGCTTTCTGAGCATTTAATATGCTACAACCTAAATAAACATTTGCTGTCTTATTTAGCTGGCTCTGTGAAGAATGGAACACCACCCAGCTTTCTCCTCCATCATTAATATTCCTTTCCTGACTTGCCCATTGCAGAGTCTAATTGAAATTCACAAAGATAAAAAGCATGCCATTTAAAACCTCAACCAGGGAATCTAAACGTCTTATACTTCGTGTGAACACTTCACTTCCTACTGTATGTTCCTGTTCCATTTCTCCATACCTATGAGTCAAACTTTATTAGGAGCTTTATCATTCTTCTATTTATATTACTGCTAACTTATTTATATTTTGGAATGGAAGTTGAGCAGTGCATGGTTTCTTCCCAACCTTAATTGCCATGCTCCAACAAAATTTCTTTCATGAATATAACAATTTTGTAAACATTTTCATATATTATTTTCATTAGTGCCAGTGTGGTCTTTTTCCTGGATAGTAATACTAACTTATAGATCTTGTTTTTAATTGCTTTATTTAAAAATTTATAGTTATTGAAATGATTTACACTTAAATACCAGCTTTTCCCATTAGCACCCTTAATAAATTTGCAATCTCATTGACAGATGACCCACTTTTATGGAACATCAAAAAGTTCAACCTGTTTAGGATGACTTTTACCCATTGCTTGGGGGGCGGGGAACAAGAGTATAGGTAACAACAGCTCACAGATTGAGATCTGCATTTAGAGGGCCCACAGTGAAAACTAGGTTTAAAAAATCCTGATTTTTGTTTCTTCCCCACAAACTGTTTTGCAATTTTAGTGACATTGGATAGCTATAATTTAAACTTTAAATCACATTAATAGGAATGGAAATCAGGAAAACCGCTGGCAGTAGACCTCAAGTTTGTAGCTGTATCTATACTGATATTTCCTTGTCCAGAAAAATTTCTTTGGAAATTCAAGGGAAGAGGATTGGCCAAGTTCCCCCAACATCTGACAAGTCCAGCCTGATTTTCTTCTCAGTGATGATAAAGTGCAGTCAACTGCCTGAGATTGGAGAATCAGCCATGTGGGTGGTGACTAAGCCCTTTCTACCCACCCTAACGGGAGCACATCCCAAGTACTGGAGAAGAATTGGCAACTAATTGCTTGCCAGTAAATTCATTTGTACCCAGGTTTGACCAGTGCAAAACCTCCTGTTTGAACCTGTTTAAATGACTGTCCCACAAATCGGAATCTGGGTGTAATTTCTCCCATCCCTAACATTCATGCCTTTAAGAAAATTTGCATTTAAGGACCAAGAATAAAAGAAAGGTAAAGAATTAGGGAACTCTTGGTTTCATCTGTCTTTTCTTCCCTTATATTCCAACATTTTTCATACTATTGTACAATTTTAAGATTTCTTTGAACAGATATTTTGTAGAGTTTCCATTTTTAGGGTCCAGCTTGTTACTACTTTTTTTTTTTTTTTTGGTGGTTCTGAAGATTGAACCCAGTGCTTTATGCATGTGAGGCACACACTCTACCAACTGAGCTATATCCCCAGTCCTACTTCTATAGAGAACTACTACTCTCTCTGCCCTGGGGCTTAATGAATCGTTAAGCTTTCCATAAGGTAACATACATGTATGATATATATGTGTGTACAGGCATACATACACATATATAATATATATTGTGTGAGATATACGTGTATATAATATATATGTGTTATATAAGCTAATCTACATATATGCATGTGTACCCTTTGATAGATATCTAGATGAATAAAAATAGCATTGAATATTTTAATAAAATTGGCATCTAAAAACATTTCTACAAAATTCGTTTGGTTTTAATACTGTATGACTGTTGATTATGGTAATTTTTATATACTTTGATGAGATATACCAGGATTACTTCCACAAGACTTGTGTCTCACCATATCAATTTTTAAATATCAGTGTATAATAAAATTGTATGCATTTAAGTGCATACCTTCTTGTGTTATTTATTCATTTAAATAAGGATATATGGTTATGAAAAGTTGGGATCTGAAGTACAGATTATCCAGTTTTCACAAAATAAAATACTATCTTTTACTTTCCCTCCTGCGTGTCTAATTTCAAAATATGCTTGGAGTATAATTCTGTTCACACATATTCACAACATTACCAAAAGACAAAAACAGAAAACAAAAAAGGGGAACAAAGAACCATTTGGCAATTTTCAAGTCAAAATTGTGGCTTGATCAAGCTCCATTTTTTCCTACAAGCTGAAATTAGATGGATAGGTTGGTTCCCAGATTCTGAAAGAAAAACAGCTGGAAGGTGGGAGTAACTAGTCTTATAAACAAATAATCCCCAAACTACTCTCTTACATTAATGTATCTAGGTCACATTTCATTAGAGCTAAATATATCATGTATACTAGCTAGAATAAGTTGTGCACATTACCTTCTTTAAATTGAGTTACTAACTCTGCTTTAAAAGTAATTTTACAAATCCTTATCTAACAGGCAAATCAAAAATATCAAGCATTCAGGACATCCTGTAGATTTCTGATATTTTAAAAACTATTTGTACTGTCATATACAAACAGTAATTTGTAAGGGGCTTCTTTTCCCTTCCTTTTGTGAAATTAGAATTAGAATTTCTTTCAAGGTTATTCAGTCACTTCCTAAAACAAAGATAAAGCTCCAGTGATTCAAACTAAATACCTCTCATGGAAAAATATACTGTGTATTTTGTTAAAGGATAAGCACCACATGGTGAGCAGTTTTGCCTGAGATATGTCCTATAAGTGATAATCATAGTCATGACAGTAATAACTATAAGCTTACAATGCCGTCATTTGTATAACAGTTTAGATCTCATTCTAAATACTCTGTGTAAATTAACTCATTTAATGTTCAAAAGTAAGAAACTACTATCATTCCCATTTCTCTGAAGAGAAAGTTCTGGCACAGAAAGATGATGGTCTCTCATTTGTAGAATCAGGTAGAGCAAAGCAATATGACTCCAGAATTTCCCTTCTTCACTATTATACTGCTTATAATAACACCTCATAATGCATAATTATGCAGAAGTAGCCAGCAACAATCATAACACCAAAATCAGGGGATGGGAAACCTGGACCTAATGTGAGCCGATTTTCAAACATTGCAGGTAGGATAAGGTTGGCTTCAACCAAAAGAATATTCTTATGTCATTATTTACATCATCAGACTATTCTGTCTTGAGAGGAAGAGAGGGTGAATGTATGATGAATAAATAAGTGAAAAATAATCAAGCTATGAGTATTTCATGGTCAGTCAGAGACATGAAAGGGAAAATAGAAACCAATTATTTTTAAGAAAAAGGGAATAATGCCATGCCAAATTAATTATGGATATCCAATGATTTTAAATATAGATCATTTCTCCTTGGTCGAGACTCTTTGTATTTCCCAGAGTGGCTTGCTCATAGATACTCGATAAATAATTGCTGATCTTTTTAGAGTTAAGTACTTTGGAAGAAAAATTGGGAGACTCAGTTCCAAAATTAAAAATGACATGACCTAGAGCAATCTCAGCTACTGTAGATGCTAGTCCCTCCCAAATCTCTTGTCTTCAAAATCTCACTATCACTGCTTAGATATTTTCTTTATTCATAAGGTTTAACCTTTGGTATTCTCTTACACTTTGTCTCTACCCAAATCTTGAAAACTGGGAGTCATCCCACATTTTTTTTTCCTCAGTACCCCACCAATACCACACAAACACATTCACTGTTATGAGAAAGTATCTCTTTTCCATCCAATATTTATTTGATCTGTCCTCTTCTTTACCAATCCCATAGTCTTAGCTCTCTCGTGAAGTACTGCAATACCAATGAGCAGTAGCTTACTAACTGGTATCTCTGCCTCTGATCTCAGCTTTCTCTACTTTATCTTCCACAAGACCGAGTAAAGAGTCTTACCAAAACCAATTTTGTTAGTGTCACTCAGTGACTTAAAAATTCTTTCCTGGTAACAATAGAAACTCTTTCACATATCACATTTGATTCTAGCTTATATCTTTAGCCTTAGCTCTGCTCTTTCCGTGCACACCTTATCACATATGTGCACAGATGTGTGCAAGCGTACACACACACACACACACACACACACACGCAACCAGCATTCATTTCTTGAGCATCTTCCTTTCCTCTGTGCTGTCACCAAATAAAACTTTTTTTCTCTCAATTTTCAGTGGTTAATGCCACTAAGATTTTAGTTCTCATTACTCCCTCTATCTGGATGCAACTTTTATTCTAGAAATCATTTATAACCTTCAAATAACTGACCGTGCCTGCCTTTGGAATATATATATATGGACATATATGTATGTATGTCTTGCTGAATATGCCACCAATATTTAATGTCAAACCTAGAATATTCAACTGAACTTACTAGCTTTTCTGTCTAACTGCCTTAGTCATTTGTAGTTGCTATAACAAAACAAACTGGGAAGCTTTTAAACAATATAAATTTATTTTGCACAATTCTTGAAGTCTGGAGAGCCCAAAATCAAGTGACTTACATATTTAGTTTCTGGCAAGATTCTGCTTTCTGATTCATAAAATGGCACCTTCTTACTGTGTCCTTACATGGTGAAAAAGAGGGATCTAGCTCTCTGGAACTTCTCTTATAAGGGCACTAATCTCATTCATTATGACTCATTCACAGTCATGATTTAAGCACCTCCCAAAAGACCTCACCTCCCAATACCTTGGACATTAGGAATTCAACATGTGAATTTGAGGTCATGAACATTTCAGTCATAATGCATATTTTATTGGAAGGTGAAAAATCTCTTAATTATCTTTTCCTTTCATGTACATAGACAGAATGAGGCATATATGATCTTTTGAGAAATTCTTCTGGAGAAACAAAAGATGAATCAACAAAAAAATTAATACTTAATGACAGAAAATATCTGTTTTCATATGTATGTGTAAACCATAAAACTTCCTTGATGAGCAATAAGATGCAACAGTTGTGCCTAAGAACTTGGACTCTGATCCTTAATACCTAGGTTCCAATCCTAATTCTGCTACTTACTAGGAAATCTAGGACAAAATTCTCAGCTTTCCTCTATCTTAGTTTTCTTATCTTTGAAAGAAATGTGATTGTAGTGGGGCGCAGTGGTACACGCCTATAATCCCAGTAACTCAGGAGGCAGGAGGATGGCAAGTTCAAGACCATCCTCAGCAACTTAGTGAGGCCCTAAGCAACTTAGTGAGACACTGTCAAAATAAAATATAGAAAGGAGGGGCTGAGGATATGGCTCAGTGGTTAAGTGACTCTGGGTTCAATTCCTGGTACCAAAAATTATTCATTGTAGCACCTAATTCATATGGTCCTCATGGGTCCTCTATGAGTTGATAGACACGCACAACAATACCTGGCCTATCGGCAACACTGCACATTACTGATACTACTGAAGTGTTTGAAAGATATTGGATCACTGCCCCTACATTTAGAAGATGAGATTCAGTTGTAGTCCTGCCCTTTCATGTACTGAATCTTTTGACTCTTACTTTTCCCCATGATTAATTTCCCATTCACTCTTTCCCACTCACATTTCAAACTCCACCTTCACAGGACAGTCCAACACCCATGCCCATGCCAGCATCCTCTTCTGCTGCCTTGTTTTCTTCTTCTCAGGAATACATTGTTTCCCTCATTCTTTCATTCTTCTCCATTCTTTTTCCTCCTCTTCTGTCCTCTTTTTAGCATACCATGCCCTCCTTTTTATTCCAGCCTGGCCTGCATTTCCATTTTATGTTAGTTCTCTGGTGACCCCCTTTCCTCCCCCTTTCTCATTAGAATTCATACAGAGCAGAAGTCTCCTTTGTGTAGGCGCCTGTCTTTGTGTAGGCATAGGGAAGAATATGTGTTTATGAGTGAATACAGACAAGAAGGTGTGTGTTTAGGCAGATGGAGGTGTGATGTGCACAGGTGTGGGCATCCCTGACTGTGTGTGTGTCTAGGTCTCTGTTTAAGTAGAGTTAGCTATTAAACCCACTCAAGTGTATTGTATTGACCCATTACATTAATTACATTGAAAAGTTGAGTGACTTTCTCATTTGAATTGGCTACTGATTTACCTGAAATAAAGAAATTGCCACATCTTGAGTTTTTTTTTTTTTTTTTCCCAAAGGGAGACCAATATCTATAGCATCCAAGGATTCAAACTCACTTCTCAATACAGGGGTGTTCAGCAGCCCCTTCCAACTCATATCCTCCAATAATTAAGTTTAGATTTTGCTCTTCCTTTCCGTGTGACTTCTAGCATAGAAGCATCTCATAAGAAAGGAATATGAGTTAGGAGTTAATAATTCATCCTTTACATCCTTTTCTTCTTTTCTTAATGAGGCTAATGAGAGACACTTGTGTGGTCCAGAAAATCTTGGCAGGTGTATGAACAGATTGAATTTCTTTATTCTTAAAATTTGTTCTGACCAGTGAAAGGTGATCAAAACAAGCAAATGAGCAACAAAGCCATGAGCCATTTCCACATGAGGGGGTGAAGTTGGATGAATGCAGGTCAGATGCAACATGCTACCTCTTCCCCTGTTATCTGGTTACAGCCAGTGATGGGCCAAATGGTGGTTGGTCATTGGCTCCTTAGGAGGTGAGGAAGACCTGAGCTCCCTGCTGACTTGCACTGAGTGTACAGCATAGACTGGAAATAGATTGTCATTGTTGTAAGCCTCTAAAATTTGGGTTAGTATCTAACTATGGAATAACTTAATCTTTCATAATCACTGAAGGATGGAGAGAAAAGAAAGCTTTGTTTTGTTTTCTTTAATTTTAAAACCAAATATTGAGTGATGGAGTAACATATAAAATAAATTCTGGCAGGGATGAGGGTTTTCAAGATCCAGAAATTACAGCCCCCAAAAAGCTATTTGCAGAAGACTGAACCAGCTGATTTCCTTGAATAGTAATTGTGCTTTGCTGCCATTTTTTCTTTCTTCACGTAAGTACCCAGAAGGATTTGAGACCAAGTCCAAGGTTTGCTTGACAAACATTTCTTCTGAAACTCAACCTCATCCTTCCCCCACATGGCATAGACAGATGGCACAGACACCGGGTGGGTGGATGATATTCATTGAGGTCCAACCAGGAGCTCTGATTGCTGAAATACCTGACAGGTATTAGAAATGGGATGGAAAACGGTTAAAAGAAAGAAAAAGAGGCTTCATTGTGACAGCAACTTCTAGATGTTCAAATGAAAGAGAGATGGATAAGGAGACTGCTTCTGAGTAGGAATCCATGCTAGGACTGTGTTTCCATATCTCTGTTACATCAAGAAAAACAAAAGAAATTGACTCTGACCTAAAAACACAATGTGAGAACTTAAAGCCATTTTCAGAGCTTTCTGAGAAGGTAGAAAAGGACCAGTCATAGATTTTAATATGAATTCTATTGTCATCGTATGATTCACTAGAGCAAAAATTTCTAGGTCTGAATTGCTTTTAGCTAGTCAATCAGCATCATTCAAGTACAAGTCATTGCAAGAATTTAACATTCAAATTATGGGAAGAAAAACTTACTCCTTTTTAATAAGCTCTTGAGGGAGCAGAAACTGATTTATGTCTCTTTCTATCCCTCACAGTACTTCTCATATAGAAAGTGCTCAATAAATGTTAATAGAAGGGAGGATGCATGTGAATAAATACACGATTAAATTAATAAATGAATGCAAGGCTGTGTCAAAGAATTCTTGAATATTGCTCACTGTTGCTCATGAGATCACCCTTTAGGCACTGAACACCCTCCAGCTTGGCCTCCATGCAGTAGTCTGAGTGATATTGTCACAGTGCAGATTGGATCCCACCACTGTACAACTTAAAATCCTTCAGATATTTCCTACTTCTCAAAAGATCAAGACCAAAATCCTTCCAGTGACCAGTGTCCCATATGCTTTCACTCCTGCCTGGCCCTAAGCCATGGTTTCACAGTCATCAACAGCAGCCTTCTCTCAATTCCTGTAACTTGCAAGACTCCCGACTGCCATCTCTTCTCCTGTCTTGGAGCATCATGGCACATGTTCCCTTTGCTGGAAGACTTCTGCCACCTTCCTTCCCCTGATTTGTACCTAGTCCTTCCTCATAGCAAAAATTCAGAAGTTTGTTTCCATCCTTCTTCTTTCTTTGACCACCTAAGCACCCAGAGGGGTTAAGACCAGGTCTGAGGTTGTGCTTGATAACAAGTTTCTTCTGAAACTTGACCTCATCCTTTCCTACATGGTACTAAGGGCACACACTTCCTTCAGAAAGCTTCCCCAACATAGTCCCCAACTGTCTGTCATATGTGCTTTCTCTTAGATTATCTTGTCTCAACTTCTAAATAATTGCGTGTGCTTTGATTAAAATATTAAACAATCATGCTGTGTGTTCCATAAGTTCAGGGACCATGCTTATATTTTACATAACATTGCATCTCCTTAAAAGAAAAGCATTGCCTGATTCAGAGTGAGCATTCAATATAATCATTGACAAGAACTGGAAAAACGAATGTGTAACCAATGCAGAATTTGATGTATAATGTTGCTCTCAAAGTCAGCATCTCTTATTCCTAAAGTCAATCCTTCAGTCCAACTACTTGGATTATTTCCAGAGTCATAAGGAGTCAATGAAGAATGAAGAGCTGAAGACCATGTCACTGCCTCTCTGTATTTATGAGAAGAGAAAAGAAAATAAAGACTATTTTGCTTTGGTACCTCGTGGGTGGTGTAGGGGGATACAATTGAGGTGAGCATGCAAGAGATTGCATTTAGTTCCCAATGAGGAAGACTGGGTTGAAGATAGTGAAGATGAGTAGACTGAGCTGCTAAAGGTAAGATCACGTTGGTATTTACCAGTGTTCAAGAACTGACCATCTTGACAAATCATGCTTTTCTATTTTCTGCCTAGAATGGGATGATCTATTTTTATTTTGTGGGAGTACAGTACTAATTAGAAGCCCCAAATGAATCATATGGATGCCAGAGCTTCACGTATTCCTAAAAAGATCCTTTTTATGAAGGAGTTGTGGTGGATGAAATGTAAGATGACTTCTATTTCCTCTATGTTCTGAGTTTATGATAATTCTTTTTATTTATTGAACAGTTAATTTTCCTAAAAAAAATTAATACAGTGGAGAATTACATCTTTATGTCAGTTATTCCTAAATCCTAGAGTCTCGAGTCTGATGAACTGTTCCTTTGCCCCTAAATTTGAGTGAACATTGACAGAACTGTTCGATTTTACATAAACATATAAATAAATTAATAATTACACACATGTGCATATGTGTACTTATAGCATGATTAAAATGAATCAATTGATTCAGGATTGATTCTGGTCTTGGTTTAATGAGTCATAGCCATGTCCACTTTTTAAAATATATTGTCTCATGGCCAAGTAGTTGCATCAGAGACCACATGACCCACAAATCCTAAAACATGTCACTCTGACCCTTGAAGAATAAAAGTTTGCCAACCTTTGAACTAAGTGAAAGATGTTCACATAAAATCTAAGTAGCAACATAAAAAAATTAGGCTGTATAACAGGATGGTTCTTTTGTACCTTTTGAAACTACTTGGAAGACTCCTTTCTAGGTCCTATGAGAAATACTCTGTAAATAGTATCAAAACAAATGTTTCAGTGAGCTAAATGCTTATCCTTTTAAAAATATTGAAAAATATTTTGTATATAATTTATCAAATGTAAAATACTATATTAGATCATATTTTAAATTAGAAATAGATCACACTAGAATCACTACTCCTCTAGGAACAGTTTGGTGAAGGAATACAAAATCTACACCAAAACCTACATTTAGGTGCGTAATTGTCTAATTGTCATCACCACATACTCATCACACAGGTTTTTTGTTGTTGTTTGGGTTTTTTTATTTTTTGGTCCAAAAATTTGTTTATAAATGTTAATTGTGTTATCATTGCATGGTACGATTCTGTTGACCACTCTATTAAAATGTAAACAAAGCAGCAATGTATTCACCAGTGGCACGTGGATATGCATTTGGCTTGTACCATATTGCAAGCCTGAGCCTAGAATTCTCAGCTTAAGAACTCACTTGCATTGTTAATATTCTTTCCTGAAGCCAACTTGTGAGGTTGGCTTAGAGCACTGCAGTGCTAATGGTAAACACATCTCATGTGTGTGGTGCTTAGGCTGATGGGCACATCAGATAATGAAATCAATGATAATAGTCTTTGGACCCAGAAGATTAAATTGTGTAAGTTCATACTTTTAAACACTGTAGTAAACTTTCTCAGATGTAATATTTTGATGATGATGCTCCAATCAGTAATAACAAGTGTGTTTGCTTTTTTTTTTTTTCAGACCTGAAAAAAGTTTGCTAACATGAAGAAATAATCTACATTGATTTGGACAATTCAATTTTAACCTATATTCACGGGTATTCTGTGGATCCTAATCTTGCACCAAAGACAGTTTAGTAATAAATGATTTCTAAGTAATACTGACACAATTTTAAAAAATTCACATGATAGTAGCACTCCACTTTTCTGCAAAAAAATGGCATAATTATAATTATGTGATGAAATACCATAAAAGGAAAGATCTTGTGTGCATTCTCCATGTGAGTGGATGTACTTCGCCTGTGTTCTTTTACCCTCCTCTGCAATAACAGGTTAACCTATCTCTATAAGTAGAATGTGAACTCCTTGAAGACAAGAGCTACTGATTTCTTTCTGTCCCCTTCTGTATAGCACACTAATAGTTTTTCAATAAAAATTTGGGGAAAGAATAGACAAATAAAAGTATGCAAAAATGCTTATAACAAATTAAGACTAATATTCCACATGATTAAACTTGCCATGATCAAAAGATCTTGAAACACATTGGCCTTGAGGGGTGAAAATTTCTGTTTTGGGGAGATCCATGCCTTCCTATCTGGTAATGCCATGAGAGTATCTGTCCATTGTCCCCTAAACTTAACAAAACAATTTCCCTGGTGTTTTAGTCTAATTCATGTCTGTCCTAACAGGATTGTTCTAAAATGTTTGTACTGTTTAATTCACACAATTAACTGAACTAAACAGCAACAATTCACATCAAAATTGAAATGTTATCAAAGTATCTTAAAGCAGAGATAAAACAAAGCTGAATGTAATCAAGAGCAGATTGTAGTATTTGTTCAGGTATCATTGCCTGCCAATTGGCGAGCAATTGATTGTCTAGAAAATCAAAATCCAATATGTCTAATCTCTACAAAGGAATGTGAATTTTTGGGCTTTGACTTTTGTACTATTATTAGATAGAAGTGTGGGTACCTGAATAAAACATGGATATGACTACAGAAAAATGATAGAAAAGAAAGAATCTCCTTAAAATGCCTAATGGGAACGTGATGCTTACTGCAGAAAAATGCAAGTGCAAATAATGACTTAATTATTCTTAATTAAGAATAGACAAAACTCTGGAGCAAATAAAGTAAGGCAGGACCATTTTATTCCTGTAATATTGGTAGTAGGTTATTTAACTGTTCCCAAGGATGGATCCTACCATAGACTCTTAAAATAACTGGAGCAGAATAATGTAGAGTCCCCTGGAAACAGAGTCTAATGACCAATCCTCAAGTCAGCCTTGCTGTCATTCCTCTCTGGTCTGACCTTGTAGTAACAGAATCCTTCGTCCTAAAAAGTGAGCTTTATTCCTCTGCACCTGACCCCTGCTTTGGTTCACACTTTCATATCCCCTCTCTTCTGATAATTGGTTGCTGTTTTGCTCTTTCTTGTCCTCTCTGGACCTCAGATTATAATCTTGAACTCCAAGTCCCTCTAGCTCTGTTCTCATTTCCTTGTTTACTCGTTCTTTGCGTTTTCTTAAGGTTTCCTCAACCATAGAAAAGGATTTAGTTCATTAAATGGCACAATCCTGACAATCTGAGCAGGCTGACAGTCTGATGGGTAATGAAGAACACTGAATTTAAAGAACCATAGACTGAAGCGTTGCAAGGGATCTTAAATGCCATTTAAACCTATTCCATTCATTTCCACCTAGGCCTATGTCAGACCTATAAAGTTAACTATCTTTAAGATGTGTTGATTTTATTCACTAAGTCACATGGAGCTCAGGGTTGAATCTTCTCAACCCCACACCTCTACCATCACCACAAGTTGGTTTGTTCATTTATATTTCCTGGGTGTAAATAAATATTTCAGTATAAATATTATATCATATGTGTATAGACCAGTTAAATTTAACATCATAGAAGGGATCAGTTGGCCTAATTGATTCTCAATTGTGAATCAATCCCTTGGGGTTAACTAATTAACATAAGGCCTATGAGAAATAACCTTTCTTTAGTAATAATGTGAATTGATGTATATGGAAAATTAAGAGGAACTGAGAGGACCCAAAGTCCTTGTATGAGTAAGAGGAAGAGCAAGTGCATAAATGCCCGCAGTATAGCAGGCCATCGTAATTGCTCATTTAGGAGCCATTAGTAGGTCAGCAGATATTGTTAGGACCCCCTATGTCGTATCAGAAAGAATGCCATTGTGGAAGAAGCTGGTCTGTGTATGTAAGGGCAAAAGAATGAACTTCCCTAAAACTAAAAAGTTCTGTACTGTGCTTGCTTGTGAATAAGTGTCTTCTGCTTGGCAGATTTTGGCCTCAGATATGCTTCCACTGTGACTTAACATCTGGTAGAGAGGTTGAAGGCTAGGGGCTGCCTCTAACCAGAGGATGTTATTGACATTTGCCAAAGGAACCTGATATTCACTAAAGGACCAAACTGACTTTGGCATGCCTGGAGTATCTGGAACTGTTCACAGGAACTGTAGAGTTTGAAAATGAGAGAACAAGGAGTGAGCAGCTGGTATTTAAGCAAATGTTGCCAGGGCTTTATAGCTGTCACAGGGCTAAAGGTAGCAGTAGTGGCGCATGTTAGTTGAAGAAGGAAAGATTTATACCATGCATGAGGCTAGCCTCTTCAGTTTGGACAAGACCTTTTACTGTAGGCAAAAGAACTTGGGGCAGAAAATTGTTTTATTTCTAGAAAACTTTTAAGTAATATGGAGATAAAATTCTTGAACATGTTTGTTGATATATAGTAGTCAGAGCCAGAGATGTAGGTTTTAGCAGATTTCTCTCCAAAAATGCTCACCATGGCACATGATAACACGAATATGAAGGCAATGGAAAGATCACAGATTTAAAGCTCTGGATCAGAGCTCATGAAAAAACTGAAAGGTTAACAAGTCTAAGCTACTGGCCTCACAATCATTAGATTCTATTATATTCTATGTTGGGGAAGAGTATGATTAATGAGTTAATAACCAGGGTTGGGAAGCCTAAATAGAACACTGCAAGAATAGAAAGCCCAGCAGATCATTGTACCATCTGGCCTTGAGAGGTCTTCATTGTCCCCACTTACAGATTTACATTTATATCAGACTCTGCATGGAGAAGATTAGTGCTCAGTCCCCTCTCCCTCCTTGCTCATCTTCTTTTTCTGAAATACAATGGATAAACTTGGAAATGATTCTGATTCTTTCTATTTGGCTAAAACTCTGTTTGCCATCACCCTGGGCCAAGGAAGGAGAAATGACAGAACTTTATTTTCTTTATTCAATTCCTTTTCCCATGAATCCTACTGTAACTCATAAGAGAGGTAAAATGTTTACAAACTTGTTGTGTTCACATTAAAGCAAATTGCCATAGTCATCTTTTATAGAAATTCAAAACCTTGGTTTTCCATCACTTTTAAAACAACAAAATAAAAAACAGGTAAAGGAGACAACATCCATGCAATATTCATAGGCTTTCCATAAACTAAGGAACCTGGTTGTGTAGAATAGAATATTTTGGTTTAATGCCTAGGTGGTTAAGCATTTCATTTATAAAGCCCAAAATTGTCTTTGCAAAGAAACATTGCTGATTAAACTTGACAAACCTCTCAGTTACATCCAGAAAGAATACCATCTTACTTAAAAAAATAAAAAATAAAGAAAAAGAATCATTTTGGCTGTGATAACAGAGACAAATTCATTTTTAGCAAAACAATAATAATTCACATTTATAGAGCCATTATGCTGCATATCATATGGTACAGAGAACCTTATATACAGCATCTTGAGGATTTCTTCTAATAGCCCTCTCAGATATTATCTCTGCTTTAAAGATTAGGAGAATAATGTTCAACCTGGTTGAGTTATGCTACTCATTCAAGACCACTGGGCAACTCAGAGCTGCATTATGACTTCATGAACTCTAGAAAAATTGCCTTTGTGGGTCCCATCCTCCACCAAAAACATTATAACTTCATATAAATAAAGATAATTATAATGCAGGTTGGACTCACTATTACATATTTAATATTATTATGTTCAATTATTTCCTTCTGATTTCAAAAAAAATTAAAATAAAATATTTCTGGATCAGATCCAAGATGGCAGAATAGAGGAGGTCATTTTCCTGGCTGCTCTGTGGCATGCAACCAAGAAAGCAGCTTTTCCACAAGTGATGTACTAGAAGCCTTCAAGGACACCCTAAGTCCACAGGGTAAAAACTCTACTGCTCAGATCCATAGTGTTAGATGAGTAGTCACACAAACAACATGAAAAAGCAAGGAAACAAATCACCCCAAACAGACCAAAATATTCCAATAACAGAATCCATGGATACCATATGGAAGAAATGTCAGATGAGGAGTTTAGAATGTACATAGTTAAACTGATCTGCAAAGTAAAAGATGATGTAAGATAGCAAATATAGGTAGCAAAAGATCACTTCAACAGAGATAGAGATTCTGAAAAAACAAACAGAAATTCTTGAAATGAAGGAAACAATAAACCAAATTAAAAATTCAATAGAAAGCATTACCAACAGACTAGACCACTTGGAAGACAGGCCCTCAGGCAATGAAGACAAAATACTTAATCTTGAAAGTTGAGTTGACCATGGAGAGAAGATGTTAAGAAATCACGAACAAAACTTCCAAGAATAATGGGATAACATGAAAACACCAAATTTAAGATTTATCAGGATAGATGAAGGTGTAGTGATACAAAACAAAAGAATGCACAACCTTTTCAATGAAATATCAGAAAATTTCCCAAACCTGAAAATGAAATGGAAAATTATATATGAGAGGCTTACAGAACCCCAAATGTACAAAAATTATAACAGATCCACACCAAGACACATTATAATGAAAATACTTGGTATAAAGAAAAAGGATAAAATTTTACATTTCATATAGGGCAAAACCAATTCAGATCTCAGCTGACTTCTCAACCCAGACCCTCAAAGCTCGGAGGTCCTGGAATAACATATGCCAATCTCTGAATGAAAATGGATGCCAACCAAGAATCCAAAAATTCAGCAAAATTAAGTTTCAGATTTGAAGATAAAATAAAAACTTTCCATGATAAACAAAAATTAAAAGAATTCACAACCAGAAAGCCTATTCCTCAGAATATTCTCAACAAAATATTCCATGAAAATGAACTGAAAAAATAAAAGTGAATACCAGCAAAGGGAGAAACTACCCTAAAGGAATAGTCATTCAAATGAGTGAGTAATTTAAATTAAAAACTAGAAATAAATCAAAATGACCAGGAACACAAATCATATCTCAGTAATAACTTAAAATATTGATGACCTGAACTCAATCAAAAGACATAGACTGACAGATTGGAATAAAAAGCAAGACCCAACAATATGTCGTCTCTAAGAGATTGACCTCATAGGTAAAGACATCCACAGAGTGAAGGTGAAAGGATGGGAAAAAACATAACACTCACATGGATCTTGTAAACAAGCAGGGGTTTCTATCCTTTAAAATAGATCAAATTATATAAGATATATTCTTGTAATTATACAATTTTAGTATTATCTTAATGACATTTTTGGCATCTGTAGGATTGTTTTGATGGCTTGCTTTCCATTGATGCTTTTTTCTTGATCAGAATTATTAGATTTTTATCAATTTTTAGCTATATTATTTCTTTTTTATTTCACTTATTTTTGTTCCTAGTCTTATTTTTTCTGTCCTACTACCTGATTTGAAAATAATGATTGGCATTCTAGTTTCTTTCTGATACAAATACTCTAAGTTGTAAGTGTTCATCTGAGTACTATTTCGTCCCAGAGACTCTGATATTTTAAGCTTTTATTATTACTTAAAGACCTTTTTATTTACTTTTCTTGTGTTTTCTTCTTTGATCTGTGAGATATTTATAAGTGTGCCATTTAATTTTGATGTAGTTGAGATGGGGGTGAAGTTCTTTATCTGTTAAGGTGATTGGTTTCCAATGTAATAAAGCATGGAGGAGACAGTCTTGCATGATTTCAAATTTTTAAAAATTTATCAAAGCTTATTTTACGACAAAATGAGTCTATCCTTATTAATTTTCTACTTGTCATTTTTTGTATAGTTCTCTATTAAATAGCAAATAGGTCAAAGGGGCTGATAATGTTGTCAAGCCTTCTAAATCATTAATCCTTACAGCAAAGTGAGGGGGTTAATATCTCCAAATATGACTGTGGATTTGTCTTTCTAGTTATATTAATTTTTACTACATGTATTTTGAAATTTTTTTATTAGGTAATTCATATTTAGGACTTTTATACTTTCTTGAAGAAGTTACCCTATTATGGTTATGGAATGTTTCCCTTTATCTCTTAAAATGCTTTATATATATGCATGCATATGTATGTATATATACATATATGTACATATATGTGTGTGTGAATATATATATATATACATATAACCATAGGCAATCTCTTAAGTAGTCCATTATGGGTTTAATGTGAAATTCTCTAACAACAAATAATACTGGGTGTTTCTTCATATGCTTATTTGCTATTTGGTTATCCTCTTCAAGGAAATACCTGTTTATGTGTTTTGTAATTTTCAATTGTATTATTTTTAATCAGCATTATTTGCTGATTGTTGAGTTTTCCAGTCTTTGTATATTTTGTAAACAAGTATGTGTATTGCAAAAAAACAAAACAGTCATTAAGAATACAAACAATAATAAATGCTGGAGAGGATGTGGAGAAAAAGTAACACTTTTACACAGTAAATTAGTACAACCACTATGGAAAGCATTATGGAAGTTCCTCAAAAGATAAGGCATGGAACCACCATATGACCCAGTTATACTACTCCTTGGTATTTTCCCCTAAAGAATTAAAATCATCATACTATAGTGATACATACATACCCATGTTTACAGCTGCACAATTCACAATACCCAAACTATGTACATCAATGGATGAATGTATTAAAAAATGTGGTATATATACACAAATGAGTTTTATTTTGCCCCAAAGAAAAATGAAATTATGTAATTTGCAGGAAAATGGATAGAATTTCGGGCCATTATGTTAAGTGAAATAAGCCAAATTCAGAAGGTCAATGGTCTTTATGCTTCCTCTCATATGTGGGAACTAGAGAAGAAGAAGAAAAAAGAGAAAGAGGGGTTAGGGTTGGGGATCTCATGAAAATCAAAGGAAGATCAATAGAGGAAAGGGACCAGGAGGTGGGGGAAGGGGGAAAGTGCTGGGGAGTGATAGTGACCAAATTTATTGTTACATTGTGCGCATGTATGAATATGTAACAACAAATCCCATCATTATATGCAACTATAATGTGCCACTTGAAATAAATATGAAAATATTTCTGTGAGGACCTTAAAAAATTAATGGAAACAAGGCAGCATGCCCACTGGACCTAAAAGAACAAGTTGTCCTTACAGAGACAGGATTCAAACCAAGTCTTATAGAGTGAGACCAAAAGCTATGTCCTTCCATGCAGTCCCCTCATTGTGGCCACCACCGCATCAGGAACCTCACATTTTCTCCCACTTCCCCCCAAGTGACTTTTAACTTAACAACCTCAGCTTAAATTCTAAAAGTTTGTAGAACACTAATTTCTTTTCTTTCAAGATATCACACTCTGGAATTAGTTCAGGAATTTACACAGAAAATTGCCACAGTATTTGCAATGTTGTCAAAGGAAAGGAAATGTTTTTTTCCCTGTCATTTGTACTTTTAAAGCCATAAAGAACAAAGATGCCTAACTTATCTTTATCTTTCATTTCTGTGTTATTGAACCAAAACTGCCTGCAGGTGCATGTGGCTATTTAAAGGAAATGGTAAATCGCTTTCATATCTTACTAATGTAGTGGAGATGTATAAATAGTTGCACATGGCAGATAATTAGTTTACTCCAACACTCATTGTACTTATAAGCATCTGGATATCAACTAGTTGGCAAAAGAGCCATAAGATGATATTGCTAATAAAATACTATGAAGTCATTTGCAAAATGTTGAGTGACAAATATTTAAGTGACAAAACGAATATATTAAACTTGTGCTAATGGAAAGATATGAGTTAAATACGGAAATTTACAAAACAAATAATAACCATAACTAGTAAGTACTGGTATACTTAATATTAATATTTCCTGGGACTTTTCTTTCTTTTCTTTCTTGTAAAATAAGAAAAGAGAATAAATGCATACATATGCAGATAAACATATAGATTATATGATTATATAGCTTCATTATATAGATGATACTAATACATATATGAATTGCAAGCTGGGAAGCAAGAAACATGATTACAAATATTTGTTTCTATAAACAATATTTTCATTAAGAGTGTATGATATATTGTATGCCTCATTTTATTTTACTTTATTTCATTTTATTTTGTTTTATTTTATTTGTACCAGGGATGGAACTCAGGGATACTGGAACACTGAACCACATCTCCAGACCTATTTTGTATTTTATTTGGAGACAGTATCTCACTGAGTTGCTTAGTGTCTCCCTGTTGCTGAGGCTGGCTTTGAACTGACCTCCCTCAGCCTCTTGAGCCGCTGGGATTACAGGCTGTGCCACCATGCCTGGCTTTTTAAAAAAATTTTATTGTTTTGATGGTGCTCAAGATTGAGACCAAAGCCTTGCACATGCTAGGCAAGCACTCTACCATTGAGCTACATCCTCAGCTCTTTTATTTTAAGAAAGGGTTTTGTTATGTAGCTCTGACTGGACTTGAATTTGTGATCCTTCTGCTTCAACCTCCCAAATGGCTGGAATTCTAGGTGTGTTCCTGGCTTGTATACTTAAATTCTGAAAGAAATTCTAGATATGTTATATTTCCTTTTTTGTCATACAGTCTGAAATTTGTTCATTGATGGAGAAGTTCAGTTAAGCTGTGACCATTTTTTTCTCTTATGGCTCATATACCATGGGGACACTGGATATTGAAGGAGAGAGAGACAGGTTTTCTATTTCCTACTTATTCATGGCAGCACATAAACCATTTCTTTCTTTTCTGTTAGTCAGCTTTCTGTCACGATAATAAAATATCTGAGATAACCTACAAAGGGAAAAAGTTTATTTTGGTTCACAGTTTTGGTGGCTCCTATTCATGATCAGTTGGCCCTATTGAAAAGGAGAGAAAGAGGAAGAGACCAGGGTTCCCTAATCCCCTTCAAGGATATACCCCCAATGACCTAAGGATCTTCCATTAGGCCTCACCTCTTAAATGCTCCAGCACCTTCCAATGGGTCTCTCCTGAGGACAAAGCCTTTAGCCAATGACCTTTGGGGAACAGTTAAGATCCACACTATATAGCATTCTATACCTTGTCCCCAAAAGTTCATGCCCATCTCACAGTACAAAATGCATTTATTCCATTATCTAGTGTTCCCCAAATCTTAACTGCTCCAGCATTGCCTAAAATTCCAAGTCCAACTTGTCCTCTGTGACTCAAGGCAAACTCAGCTATGAATCTCTTAAATAAAAAGAATGTTACATACTTCCAAGATATCTCAGTGGGTCAAGCATGGGATAAAAAATTTCTATTCCAAAAGAGAGAAATAGAGCAATATAAAAGGTGGAATTAGCCCAGTGCAATACCAAAAGCCAGCAGGATAGTTGTCAAAAGCTCCTAAGGCTCCGTATCCAGCACCTGTGGCACTCTGTGGTGGCATGTGGGCTTCCAAAGACTTGGACAGTACTACCCCTACAGCTTTGCTGGTTACACAGCACATGGCGTCTCTCTTGGGCTGGCTTTGCCTACCGCCTTCAGCTTCCCTTGGCAGTTGTTGCACACTGCTGCATCCTGTCTTTCTGGGGTCTCCACTGCAGCTTCAGTTTCACTATCATGGCATTTCCCTGCCAGGGACTACTTGTGGGGACTGAAATGCTGGTCTTCCAAGCTTCCAAGCCTTCCTCTGAAATCTTGCTGGTGGCTACTGTGACTCTTATAACTCTTTCATTTAGCATGCCTGTAAAAGCAGCATCACATTGATAGCACCAACATCTGCCACCAGAGACAGCAGTACCTGGCCCCCTTGAATCATAGCTGCAATGACCTCTGAGTGCCTTTCAGATGAACACAGGGAAGCAATTCCAGGAAGCAATCCCCTAGGTAGTCTTGTGTGAATGGGACACTGCAGGGCTCTTTTCTCAGAGGTAGCTCTTTGAAACAAATTTTCATCTCTACCCCTAAGAGCCTGTGGTAGATGCATCAGCCTTGCAGATTCCTGAGACACCTTCCAGTCATCTTTCCTATTGGGCAAGTGTAAAGCATTTTCCTTTTTTTTACTGGTGCTAATAATCTTACCCACTTTGGCCACACATTTACCCAGGCTCCTCTTTTGACCAAGCTGCAAACTTTCAAATCTTTCCACTCTAATACTTTTGCTCCTAATTATCATTGTAAATTTTGCTAGAAGCAGCCAGTAATACCCATGTTACAGCCTGAGTGTTTGCTGCCTTGAAATTTCCCCTCCCAGATAAAGTAGACCATCTCTTTAAGCTTGACCTCCCACAAAGCTCATGTCTTAGACAAAATGCAATTTTGCTTGTTTGTTTGTTTTGTCATGGTGTAACCAATGTAGCCTCTAGCCCAATTCCCAAGAGTCCTGATTTCCATTGAAACTTCATCAGCCTTTAGGGTTCACATTCCTAACAGCATTCTTGTCTTCTGAACCCCCATCAGAATTGTCTATTAAGCTTTGCTTATAGAGGTCTAAGGTTTTTTCTAGCCACTTCTCCAAATTCTTCTAAAATTTTCCCACATAGCAATTCCAAAAGCACCTTCACTTGATCAGGTATAGTCCCAGCATCCTCTCCATTTTCTAGTACCAATTTTCTGTGCTAGTTTTTTTGTTTTGTTTTGTTTATTCACTGAATTGAAAATAAGTGAGAAAATCAACTTATAAATAGAAAAGAGTTATTTTGGCTCACAATTTTGGAAATTTCAGTTCATGATTAGTTGAATAGGAGGCAAAAGAGAGTAAGAGGAACAGACCAGGAGTCCCATAATCCCCTTCAAGAGTACACACCCAACATCCTCAAGATCTTTCACTGAGTCCTTCCTCTCAAAGACTCTACTCCCTGCTAATAGTCCCACACTGGTAACCAAGCCTTTAAGACAAAAGATCCTGGGTGAACATTCAACATCCAAACTATAACCCCTTCTTTCTAAATACCCATCTTCTTTAAAGTTAATGTTTTGAGCACACCACCTTTTATCCTTTCTTATTGTTCCTATTTCTATTTTTTAATCAGTTATCTAGTACCACAATTTTTCCTAAGTCCACAAATTTATGAGACCTGTAGTCCCTGTCACCCTTGACCATGCCCCCGTCTTTCCTTGCCTGACTCGGATTCCATGGTCCATCACCATGGTCATTCATTGCCTAGACCTCTTCTCCTTTCCTATTTTGTCAAATTAATTTGGGAAAACTCTAGTCTTGATTGAACCCAACTCTCTATATGTTTGGTGCCAGTTACTGAGCACTACATGTGGTCTGGAAAAATAACACCAAAAACCTCAGTGGGCCTTTAGCACTCCAGGGAAATCTTATTGTTCTTCTACAAGCAGCTTTTCCCACTCTGACAAATGGTGATTTCATACTGTCCTGTCTCCCTTCAAACACCCACAACTTCTCTTTGCCTTACTCTTTGATGATTCTTTTGCTTCTTGAGGTAAAAATAGAAGCAAAAAAGAGAGTTTTCTCATACTCCCACTACCAAATGTAAAATCTTATGTGGTTTACATGCTGTTATATGCAAAGATTATTTAATTCTCAGTCTTAATCACTCAAAAGCATGTGAAAGAGTTGTTCAACCTCACCTCCTTGAAAATACTATATTCACATGGTCTCTTGGACATTACTTTGTCCTTCTTTGTGCTTTTCTGGCCATTACTCCTTTGCCTCCTTTGCTCGATCCTCTCATCTACTCTTCCTCTAACCTTCAGAGTGACCAGGACTCTACCCTCAGACTGTATTTCTTTCATTAGGCAAATTCATCCACTCATGCATTTAAATGCCATCTATACACTATTTCTCCAATGTATATCCCTATCATGGACCTATTTCTGAATTATAGCCTCATATGTCTAAGTATGTACTTGACATTTCCACCTGGAGGCTTAGTAAATAGAGCCCAATTATCACACCTCATACCGAATTCCTGGTTTCTTTCCTCCAAATCTGTTCCTCTCATATTTGTTTTCATCTTCATAAAATGACCATTTCATTTTTCATGGTGTTCAGATCCAAATCTTACAGTCTTTGTTGACTACACAGTTTGTCTCACACTCATATATAACCTATCTACAAATCCTTTATTTCTACCTTCAAAATAAACTGAGACCCTTCCCATAAAGCCTAAGCTCTCTTACTTGGACTATAATAGCTGCCCTTTTACCTTCTCTGAGTCTCTTCTTGCTTCCCTTCAGTCTATTTCCATGAACATCGGCATCTACATGTGGAATCTCTGATTTCCATCCCCAGCCATGTGGGAGCTGAGATAAAGTGTAGACATCAACTCTCTGTCATTCTGACTGTGGCAATTTCTCAATACGCAAAGTTATTACCTCCTAGTAAACCCAGCATAAGCTGAAAATATTTTAAGTGGAAAATACTTCTATCCTACAGAACAGCTTAGTGACACAATAATACAATAGAGTATTGGTTGTTTTACTCTCAAGATTGCATGCTTACTTGGAGTCACATCTCACTGCCACTGCCAGCATTGGCATTGGGAGAGAGCACCATGAATTGCTAGCTCAGGAAAATATCAAAATTCAAAATCACAACATTATTTCTACTGAAGGTTACCACTTTTTTGCATATTGAAGACAAAAACCCAAGGTAAGGGATTGTCTGTAATATTAAACGTATTGTGTATCTTATTATTGCTTAAGTAAATATTATTTCTTTTTTTACCTTTTTATATTTTCATTATAAGAAGGTGTACATTATAGTTACACATAATAATGGGGTTCATTTTGACATAATTATACATGCATGGCATATAATTTGTTCCATTTCAGTCCCCAGTACTTCCTTTTTCTCTCCCCTTCTCCTTCTCTTTGTTCCCCTTCCTCTCTTCCACTGGTCTTCCTTCTATTTGTTGTTTCTTAATGGGTTCTTTGTAGATATATATATAAAGGTCAAATTCAGTGTGATACAGTCATATATGTACAAAGCACAATTTGATCAATTTCTTTTTTTTAATTTAATTTTTTTATTTGCTTATTGATTCATTGAGCACAAATGGAGTACAGCTATTGTTTCTCTGGTTGTACACAAAGTAGAGTCACACAATCTGTGCATTCATACATGTACACAGGGCAATGATGTCTGTCACACATTCTGTTATTATTACTCCCCAACCCCGACCCCACCCCTCCCTTCCCTCTATGCTATGATCAATTTCTTTCCACAGTTCTTCCTTCTCCCTCTTCCTTCCTCTTCAAATCCCCTTCCCCGTCTTCACTGATATCTCTTCTATTTCCTTGGGATTACCCCTTTTCCTTCTTACTTTTGTCTAGTTTCCGCATATGAAAGAAAACATTTGACCTTTGACTTTCTGGATCTGGCTTATTTCACTTAGCCTGACATTCTCCATTTCCATCCATTTACCAGCAAATGCCCTAATTTCATCTTTCTTCATGACAGTAAAACTCCATTGTGTACATAAACCACATTTTATCTGCTCCTCTGTTGACGCGCACCTAATCAGAGTGATATAAGTGTGTGATTAAAATCCCAAATATTGTAGAGAATTGCACTGACAACCTAAAGCCTGCTTCTCACTCCTGAGCTACACCACCTCAAAGGCAAACATTTGAAAACGTTTTAACTGCTCTTTCTAGGAGTTTCACTCTATAACACAAATAACATGCATAGGTTATGTCCTGATTAGTTCATTTCATTTATCTGCAGACTTCTTGCTACCTTGGACAAGAATTTTGGACTTTTATAAGTCAACCCTACTTATCTATCTCATAAGGCTCCATTTGGTTTTATCACTAATTCTAGTTGAGTAAATGCTACACAAACAATTATGGTTAGGTAAATATTTTTCTCTGGGAAGCCAAACAAAGTTATTCTTATTCCACTTTCCTTTTTTTTTTTTTTAAAGCATTTTCTTTTTCCCTAAAGTTTTCATTATCTCATTTTTTCTTACTATATTCTCAAATGTTCTGTTTTTATTTATTTTTATTTGTTCTTTTCAGTTATACATGACAGTAGAATTTATTTTGATATGATTATATGAGCGTGAAATATATCTTATTCTATTTAGGATCCCAGTTTGAGTATGAACATGATATTGAGATTCACCGTGGTGTATATATGTATATACACATATACACATAGGAAAGTTATATCAGATTCATTCCACTTTCTTTCTTTTTCTATCCCTCCTCCCTTCCCTTCATTCCCTTTTGTGTAATCCATGGAATTTCTGTTCTGCCCCAACCCTTGTTATGTGCTATCATCTGCATATCAGAGAGAACATTCAACCTCTGGTTTGGGGAATTGACTTATTCAACTTAACATTATAATTCCTTCAAATACTTATGATGGCAAGAATTTTAGCAAGGCAGTCTCTCTTTTTACCTTTCTCTTTTTTCCTACAGATCTCCCTGCTAGAGTTCTCTCATCCTTCTGTTCTAAATTGCATAATATGATTTTGGGCAACAATACTTATCTAAGGTTAAGTTTGAATACCTATAACATAAAGATAGGACAAATCTTCTATATGCCATTCTTAGTTATTTTGAGGATTAAATGAGACTTACAGAAATACTTTATCAACTCAAAGGTGTCAAAGGCATTATGGTATTATTTTTATTATCATTATTTAAGTTTTAATTCTTGTGTTGAGTTGTCAATCAATTTCATGATTGCAAGTTGCTAAACACTGACATGTTTGAGTGTCAGGCTGGAAGATAGTGAGGAGCATGGCTGGGCTTTTTAGTAACTGACATTAGTTAAGGTGTATGGTTCGGATCATACATGTCCCCCAAAGGCTCTTATGTTGAAGCTCGTTCTACAACCGATGGCAATATTGGAACTCCTAGGAGGTTAGCCTAATGTAAACAAATTGGTGATGGGGCATGCCCTTAGAGGGGATATTGGAACACCAGACCATTCCTCTCTCTCTTTTCTTCCACCATGTGGCAAGCACATTTTTCCACCACATATTCCCCACCATGGTATTCAACCTTGCCACAGGCCCAAAGTGACAGGTCCAAACAACCTTTGAAACCATGAGCTAAAAATAAAGCTTTCCTCCCTTTAAGTTGTTTAATGTCAGATATTATGTCACAGCAACAGAAAGCTGACTTACACATAAGGCATTTAACTTTGTCACATTTCAATTTCCATAATATGCTATTATAGTAGTAGCTGTTTTATTTTTTTTATTCGATACCAAGGATTGCATTCAGAAGCCCTTAATCACTGAGTCACATCCCCAGTTCTCTTTTTCTTTTTCTTTTTTTTTTTTTTTTTGAGATGGTCTAAGTTGCTTAGGGCCTTGCTAAGTTCCTGAGACTGGCCTTGAACTTGTGATCCTCCTTCCTCAGCTTCTTGAGCTGCCGGGATTATAGGAGTACACCATCATGCCCAGAAGCTGTTTTTAATTAGTCAAAGTAATGCCCTGCTCACTGCTGTAAGAATCTGGCTAGGGATTCAGTGGCTTTCCACAGCAATTTCTTTTTTCATGTGCAAAAAACAGCCCAATATGGTTGTTTCAGGTTGGTGGTCAATTCTCTTCTACCAAATTCATGAACCCAGGTGTTTCCCACATGTGATTCTGCTAACTTTATACAGTAGCATAAGGGAAAAAGGAAGCCAGAGAAGGTCTCATGTTGTGTGGTCCAGAAGTGATAGGTTTCATTTCCACTCATATTCATTAGAGAAATTAGAGAGATTAGAGAAAAATAGTCACACCTCAGTATAAAGAAAGGAGGAAGACTGAGAAATAGTTGCTATCTGGGGGCAACTACTTTCCAACAACCACTTTATATTACAAATGAAGAATGATAAATTATGGTGGATAGCAATTCAGCTCTTTGTGCTATTTCATAAGTATCTATGGAATAATATCTAATAATATACCTAAAACTATTTTAGAAACTCTAATCTGTGATTATCACATCAGCTCCACCTATGAGTATGCACATGTGTTTGTGCATCTGTATGTTAATCATAAATATTTCATTATTAGGACCACATATCTGACGAAATATCAATCATTGGAGGCATTCTGCTAAATGTTAAACACATTGGTGTAAAAGGGGAGATAAAAAGAAGTATTCCCTGCCCAGGTAGTGCCTACAGGAAAGAACATATTATGAGAAACAATAAATTAGACTTAAAATGTGGCTGGGTTTGTAAGCATTTAGGAAACAATTAATTAATTTCTATTAGCAATGTAAAACAAAGCAACGAAAAGTCTATGCAGGGAAAAGTATGAGAAATGCTGCACCAAACAAAGCAAGACATTTCTTCTAGCATGACTTTTCACACATTGTGAATGTCCAAAAGAAAACCAAGATCACAGATTACTAAACTGACTTACTCACTTATGCACACTCCAACTAAAACCTTGTAGAACATTGCCACTAGAGAATTTCATGGCTAGAACATCCTCTATCACAATTTTATCATGGTACTGTCATGAATCAAAAACTAATAAATTTAACCTCAAAATATTTTTTTTCCTTTCTTGATTTGACTAGAATTTTAGATTTAAAAGACTTGATTTTCAGCTATCTCAGAAAATGTTCTCATTGAGAAAACAGTGAGAAACCAGAAAAAGCACCATCAGTTGATAAGGGGCAATCAAACCCCAGAATGGGTATTTGAACTTTCCCCTTTCTTATTAGTATTTATTTAATATATTTCTTATCCCTCCCTTTCTTTAGATCCTCCACCCACTGAGATACCAAAGCAAAACTCACACATTATATTAAAATAAAACTTATATAGATGTACTCTATTCTTTTGTTCTTGAAGAACATGCTCCTGACTAATGTCTTAAATCTCCTTTTAGGAATCACTTCTATACAATTACTGTTCACATTGCCTGACCTAAAACTCACTCCTGGGAAACATTATCCTCAATTCTGCTCAATAAAATGCCAATTAATAGTTATTCTTTAGACAGTTGCTTTCTCCCCATCCACTATAATTTCTAATCCCTGGGTATTTTTGCTGCTGATATAATCAAGAACTATTTCATTCCATAACAAATGGTAAAAACTGATTTATTAGATTCCATTGAAAAATATACTACATTTTTTCTTATCTCTCAGCATTTTTCTTTCCAAATAAATCCAAGTGTTATGTTTTAGGAATACTATACATCTCATTATTAATAAAACCAGGCATGTTTTCAAAATAAGTTCTCAAAGTAAGGTTTCTACTTTTGACATAATAGAAAATAAAATGACTCTGCTTCCATCTTATTTCAAAATAAGCATTTTCAATTAAGTTACATTTTTTTATGTTTTCTTAAGTTTTCCAATAGGAAAACGGATAAATCCTGTTGATTTTATGCTGATAAAATCTATTCATGAGGAATTCCTTCTGAATTGAGACATACAAAATAGTCATGCTTGCCGATAGCTGGTCACTAGCCAGCAGTCCTCTGGCCCCTGTTAAAAATCAAAACAGTTTTGTGCAGGATGAGAAATAGATATTTAATTTCATTTTGCTACATATGAATTTGCAGTTTTCCCAACACCATTTGTTGAAGAGGATTTTGTCCAATGTACATTTTTGGTGTCTTTGTCAAGTATGGGATAACTGTATTGATGTGGGTTTGTCTCTGTCTTCTATTCTGTACCATTGGTCTACATGCCTGTTTTGGTACCAATACCATACCGTTTTTGTTACTATAGCTCTGTAGTATAATTTAAGGTCTGGTATTGTGATGCCTCCTGCTTCACTCTTCTTGCTAAGGACTGCTTTGGCTATTGTAGGTCTCATTTTTCCAAATGAATTTCATGACTGCTATGAAATTGCAGCAATAATTCTATTGCTATGAAAAATGTCATTGGGATATTAATAGGAATTGCATTAAATCTATATAGCACTTTTTGTACTATAGCCATTTTGACAAGGTTAATTCTGCCTATCCAAGAGCATGGGAGATCTTTCCATCTTCTAAGATTTGCTTCAGCTTCTTTCTTTAGTGTTCTGTAGTTTTCTTTGTAGAGGTCTTTCACCTCTTTTATTAGATTGACTCCAAAATATTTCTTTTGAGGCTATTCTGAAATGGTAGCTTTCCTAATTTTCTCTTTCAGTAGACTCATCACGGATGTATAGGAACACAACTGATTTATGGGTGTTAAATCGAAATTAAACCCTTATCTCTCACCCTGCACAAAAGTCAACTCAAAGTGGATCCTGGACATAGGCATTAGTTCAGAGACCCTATGTCTAATAGAAGAAAAAAAAGGCCCAAATATATATCATGTCAGTATAGAAACTGACTTCCTTAATAAGACCTCTATAGTGCACAAGTAAAGTCAAGAATCAACAAATGAGATGGAATCACAATAAAAAGCTTCTTCACAGCAAAAGAAACAAACAAGAATGTGAGAGAGCTTACAGAATGGGAGAAAATCTTTGCCACCTGTACCTCAGATAGTATCTCCAGGGTATATAAAGAACCCAAAAAACTTAACATAAAAAAACCCAATTAATAAATGAGAAAAGTAATTTAACAGGCACTTCACAGAAGAAGAAATTCAATTGGTCAACAAATATATGAAAAAAATGTTCTACATCTCTAGCAGTAGAGAAATGCAAATTAAAACTACACTGAGATTTCATCTCACTCCAGTCAGAATGACAATTATCAAGAACACAAGTAACAGTAAATGCTGGCAAGGATATGGGGGGAAAGGTACACTCATACATTGCTGGTGGGACTGCAGATTAGTGCAACCACTATGGAAAGCAGTATGGAGATTCTTAAGAAATATTGGAACCACCATTTGACCCAGTTATCCCACTCCTCAGTTTATATTCAAAGGAATTAAAAGTCAGCATACTACAGTGACACAGCCACATGAATGTTTACAGCAGCTCGATTCACAATAGCTAAACTAAGGAACCAACTTAGGTGCTCTTCAACAGATGAATGATAAAGAAATTGTGGTATATATATACATAGTGGAATATTACTCAGCCATAAGGAAGAATGAAATTATAGCATTTGCAATGCATGGAGTTGGAGAATATCATACTAAGTGAAATAAGTTAATCCCAAAAAACCAAAGGCCTTATTTTTTTCTCTGATATGCAGATGCCAAATTACAATAAGGGGATAGGAGTAGGGAAGAATAGAAGAATTTCAGCTTAGATAAAGGGGAAGGACGGGAAGGGAGGGAGGGGGAATGGGAATAGGAAAAATAGTAGAATGGCTTTTTTTTTTTTTTTTTGGCAGTGCTGGGGGTTGAACCCAGGGCCTGTACTTGTGAGGCAGGAACTCTACCAATTGAGCTATATCCCCAGCCCAAGATAATAGAATGAATCGGACATTACTATCCTATATGAATATATGATTATATGATCATTGTAATTCTACATCATGTACAACCAAAAGAATGAGAAGTTATACTCCATATATATATAATATATCAAATTGCATTCTACTACTGTATAAAATTAATTGTCAAAAGTGCAATTTATACAACCTCTAGTTCTTAAACATTTTTTGCAAAAGCAAATTGTCAAGAAAGGTAGCCCACTGATAACCCATAATTCTCTGGCCACTGATAAGCTGTACAGCTTATAATGTAATGCAGCAGGGCTAGTCCAGCTCAGTGGAGCCCTGGCTGGGAGCACAGGAGAGCTGGAGCAGGGCAGGGCAGATTAGAAGCACTGGCCTGGATTAAGGGCTGAAGGTGTTCCATTTAAATAGAACAAGCTCCTCTACTTGTTTTCTTTTTCTTTTTTTTTCCTCTTTTCTAACTTCCTTTGAGAGTTGTTAACAATAAATGCTAAATGACATTTGCATATTGTCTTTTATTTCATTTGACCTACTATGGGGACGGCTGACTTTACTCCCAGTTTGTAAAAGAAGAAACTGAGACTTGAATAGATGAGGTGAAACAGATGGGATGGCCTCCTCCGCAGGTCTTCATCATCAGGCAGAGAACCAGAGATCCCTGTGATCCACAACCTTCCGCCACCGATTGTGCATTTAACTCCTTTCTAAGCCTCTGTTTCCATGTGAAAAATGGAGATGGTGCTATTTGCCTGGAAGGATTCCTGGTAGGATTAAAGGGGATACATATACTACCTGCTTAGAGCAAAAGATGCTTAAAAATAGTTACTATCCCACAGGGGCTTGTGATAAAGCTCAGCTTAGAGGTGGACTATTCTCTTTTCACTAACAGGAATTTCAGCGAAGTCCGTTAACAGATATATTCAAATTAAAAAATAAATTAAGGACTGCACAATTCTCCACATGACTAGACATAAATCCACTTAATTCCGAGAATTCAAAAAAGACATAGAAGCTACTTTTTCATCGTAGTTCTTTCTGCTGTTTATTTTCTTCTAAATCAATTTTCACTTTCCTTTTTTAGAAAACTCAGCTGTCTTATTTTCCAAATGAGCATTTTAAATGAAATGACTTTTTTTTATGCTTTCTTAGGTTAACAAATAGGAAAACTGATAAATGTTGTTGATTTTAGGCTGATAAAATCAAATTGTAAAACGTCATATATTTTTAATTAATTTTATACATTATTTTAAAATATATATATAATATCACAAGTTGGAGAGAAGATTGACACAGATGCAGGCCAACTGATTGTCAAATTCTCTTATCATAATATGGTATTTTGAAAAGAGATAGGCACTTTGCTTGGGTAGTGTTACAGTAAATTATGACCCCTTTAAAATAAAACTAATCAGTTCTCCTGAGCCACAAACGCACATCAATGCTAATGTAATAAGAAAGCAATGGTAGATATTAGTTTTAGAGTGCATGTAATAAAAATTTTGCATATAATTCTTAATTTAATGTACTATATATGCTTATGTATTTATTTGCTAATGTTTTGGTATAGAAATATAGGCATATGGCATTTTCTTTGGGTTTAATTATAGATTTACATTGTCTCATACATGACTCACATCCAGAACACGCCATTTTAGTTTCTCTTTGTTTTTTTTTAAATTTCTCTTTTCATTTCTTTATGTATTTTTGTTTTTCCTCACTTCCTCCCTCTCTCCTTCCTTTCTTTTTCCTTCATTCCTCCCTCCCTTACTCCCTTCTTTCCAGTACAATGAGAATGTGTAGAGGCATGGGAAGCATTCTATATTCAGGACATGGTGACAAATCTTTCCTTAATCCTTACAATTCTCCCTGGATTTAGCTTTCTCTTCAATATCAAATCATCAGAATTATTTTATCAACTCATATCCAGCAAAGCATGGATAGGCAGTACAATGTATTTCCATATTGTATCAGACTACAAATATTTCACCAAATAAGTGCTGCACTGTCAATTACAGGTAGCATTAACGGGAATGGGAAAAGTACCATCTTGAGAAGCATCTTCATGCTGTGCTTCCAAAGAAGGAGAGAAATGTATGGCTGTGCATAACTGGTGACTGTGGGCATCAGTAAGTGCGTTTTAAGGAGAGAATGGTAAATATTCTTAGCCAGTTGTTGAGGCCAAGTAAGAAGGTATTTACTATAATTACTTTCAAAGTGTTTATAAGTTTTAGCAAAATGGATCCTAATAAGCTAAAATGTTCTTTAGAGCCTGGATCTGAATAAATCTAATGGACCAGTCCAAACATCTTGGCCACCCACCCTAAGCTCCTTTGTATTTTAAAGTTCATATCCAATGGTAAGATCGCTTAGGAATCCATGGAAGCAGGAACAGCAGGACCCACAGTAGATGATTCCTGTGAACATCACTTGACACACTGGGCTCATTAAATGGCTTGATTTCGGTGTACATAGTTCTCAAAATACGTAAGTTCACAGTGTCAATGGTACTTTTTAGGTTTATGCAAAATTGAGGGGAAACATTCAAAGCAAAAAGAAAAGCCAGTCCTTCTGAATTTTCTTCTTACTTCTCTGACAGCTCATGCTCTTTCTTGGTGTTCAGAAAGAGCTTCTTCCTCTTAGACTCTTTTGGTGGATGGTTTTCCTCTTTATGGCCCATACATGACCTCTGCTCTCTCACATCTCATTCATTTTTTATCCTATAGTTAATCCCTAGATGACAGTACATCAATTCCGTGGCTTAAAATGACTGATAACTCCAAAATTTAAATCTCCAGCCTTTCCCAGAACCCTGACATCTGGGATGCAATGTCCAGGTGATTTAAAGTCTCCACTAAGGTAGAATATATCCCATCCAAAATGCATTTGTTCCAATGTGATGGTATTAAGAGGTGATTAAACCAGAAGGCTCCTTCCTCGTTAATGGGATTAATGTCCTTAATAAAAGAGGATCTACTCAGCCACTGACATCACCAGTTGTCAGTGCCTTGTTCTTGAGTTCCCAGCCTCCAAAACGGTGAGGAATAAATTTCTATTTTTTATAAATTACCCAGTCTCAGATATTTTGCTTTAGCACACAAAGAAGACAAAGTCAGCCTCCAAGGATGAATTTATGATTCATGCTGTGCTTTCAAACAAGGAGAGCTCCTCCTTGCCTTCTTCCTGCCCACCCCACAAGGCTTTCTGCCTCACTTAAAAGCACTATCATTCTGCCACTAGCTCAGAACAGAGCTCATCAAGACATTACTCACTTACCTCAACCTTCAACTAATCCCTCCACATTTCCCACTGACTCATCATTGAAATAAATCTATATACTAACCACTCCTCATTCATTCTACTATTGGTCTCCTAGTCCAAACCATAATCATGGCATCCTGGATAATGGCACTTGCTTTTGAATTAGTTTGTGTGTTTTCACTCTGGCATCCCCCAGTTTATAATTCACAGGGTAACCAGAATAATCCTTCCAAAATAAGCCATATCTAGTCAGATCTCTGTGGTTTACCCTATTATATTAAAGACACTCAAATATATCAACATATGGGTTTGTGTGCATAAGTCAAAAAGATATCCACGGCCTCACGATATCAGGCTCTGCCATATTGCCTACAAGGCCCTACAATATCGGATACCCATTCCTTCTTCCTACCACACTTCCTTCTGCTGTAGCCAGAAGATTCTTTCTGCCACTCGTCAGGCACACCACACGTGCTCTGCCTTGGGCACTTAGCTTTGCTGTTGTAGGACTAGAGCATTCTGTCCCAGATATCTACTGTCTCTGACCAACCATTGATTATCACTGCAGAGAGATGACTTCGTCACTTTATCTAAACATAGCAATTCTGAAAACTCCATCTTATCTTTACTTTTCTTCATGGCACGTCTCACTATCTGACTTATATTACATATTCATTTGATTATTTATCTACAGTTCGTATATCCAAATGGAACACCAGATCCATGAGCTACATTTTGTCTGTTTCATTCAGTGATGGAACCCAGAGCCTGAGGTTCTGAGTGACATATAGTAGACATCTAATAAATATATTTCAATAACTGAATCCAGAGACGGTCAGAAGATGAGAGCACTCTCTTAACACTTAATTTATATTACAAAGTAGAAAACACAGGGCTGGGGATAGCACAGTTGGTAGAGTGCCTGTCTCGCAAGCACAAGGTCCTGGGTTCAATCCCCAGCTCCACCAAAAAAAAAAAAAAAAAAAAGTAGAAAACACATGGACAGAGTGGTGTTGATGTCCTGCTCTTAACCCCCTTCATGGATGACTCAACATTACCACAATTCTCCCTGAGTACATTGAGTAGTCCAAAGTAAAGAGCCAAGAGTAAGCAAGGCATTTCTAGTGGGCATTGAACACCTAGACCGAGCGTGCACTTGGCAGAGAATTAGATACACAGATTATTCAGAAATGTTGAGTCCCAAAGGTTTGTCATTTAAAAGAATTTTACAATAAGTGCAGTGCTCTGTGGTAAATTAAATAATTGATGTATGATCCCATAAATATGGGACCCAAATTATGAAGGGATCATACTGTGCTAGATGTAATAGAAAAACCTTGGAAAAAACTTCACATTGGATTTTTTTTTTTCAAATTAGCCTTTGAGCTAAAATCCATATGTGATACATGTCTTTTAATTTTTTATAAGTTGACTTGATAAGGAAATTGAGATTTATTTTAAAAATTATAATTCATTAAATTGAAACCTTTATTGTAATTAGTACTCCTTCTCCTTGACAGATTAGAGACAAATAATTTTCTTCTCAGTCTATCCAAAGAAAATAGAGAAAAATAATATGGTTAATCAAATAGAACATATGTCAGAAATCTGACTTTTAATTTTTAAAAATGTATTCACAGAAAACGTATTAGATAATTTTGAGCACTTCAATGACATTGGTTGTTGCATGTTTAGCATTAAGCTCAATTAATCAGATGATATAAATTAAAATAGATTTCAAGAAGAAAAAACGAAGTGTGGAAATATTTTGGTGACATTACTTTTTATGTAATTTTTGAGAAAATATACTTTAGAAGTAGTTAATTAGAAACAAAATTATTTCTAAATGGCGTAAAACACCATAATGTTTATTTCCTCTGTATACTTAGCTAATTACTCCATCTATGCTTTTGATGTAAAACTTTTATAAACTGATGGATAGAGATAAAATATATGAACACAATAAGGCTCACAATATAAAATATTTATCTCAAAATTGCATCTTCTACCTCCAAAACACACAAACACACACACACATACATGTACACATCTTATCTAGTTAACTAAAATATGTCCTCAATAGTTTCAACCTTATTTTGAATAGCAAGTGGTGCCAGAAGATTTAAAAGTCCTTACATTAGTGCACATACTTTTGTAACTCATATCTACAATTCTGACACATAAAGTCAGCATGTCCTTCTTTTTACCTTTAATTTTTTAATCCACATATTAAAAATATGTAGACTAATTCCTTTCTAGCAGAACTGATCAATGATATAATACTTCTAAAAGCAAGTCTGACCTACCTTGGGCCCCTGGGAAAAGGTTTGATGTTATCTGTTTAGGTTAAAAAAAGTAAGGAGCAAAAAGGAGAGGTGGTGATAACTCATCTGCTGGCTTTACATGTTGGCTTAGGAAAGCATCTGGTCTAAATTTTACTGCTTTAAAAAGGCACCTTAGGGAAGCAAGTAGGCTAAGTCACAGCTGATATTTTAATGCAAACAATACTTATAATTTATGGTCATTAAGCTATTAAAATGATTTCATAGAAGGATTCCAACTACTGATCAGCTGGATAATATCCTCTCACACCCCAAAGTCAGGAAATGGTTTGGAGCATTAAACCTTTTGAGGATTAAATAGGAAGAAGATGACCATTGCCCACCTTTTTGAGGGCAGACATTGGCTCAGAATGGATTGGCTAATGCTTAGTTACTTGTTTTACTGGCAGCTATTTCCCCTCCTCAAATACTGAGGCGACTCTGCTTATTCTGGTGTCTATCATCCCACTTCACATAATTTTTTAAAATTAATTTTATTGTGGCATATTTGACAATTACAATTATACATATTTATGATATATAATGTGATGATTTGATGTACATTGAAAAATACTACAATCAAGTTAACCTATCTGTCATTTTAGATAGTGTTTTAAATGAGAACACTTAAAGAAAATCTACCTTCTTAGCAAATTTCACATTTACAATAAAGTGTTGTGAACCATAATCATGCTGTTATGCAGTCAGTACCTAGAGATCTCAACCTTCTGTCCATTTATTGGTGTAGGGGGAAGGACACAACCCCATTTCGCTAATAAGAAATGGAAATCTGCTGGGGTTTTTGCAAAATACTCCTTTATTCTTAAATAGAGACACCAAAGAACAAGAAATTTCAGTTTTCCCACTGAACACTGTAATGTCTTCATCAAAATGGTGACCCATAACAGCCATTGCAATTAAAAGGAGACTCAGTCTAAAAGATTACATTATGGGGGGCAAGAGTACAGAAAGACAGAAGAAGACTTGCCCCAGATGCTACCACTGATTTACAAAAATAACTAATTCTGAAAACACTTTATTCCTGAACTTTTCCTTTTGTCTTTTTCTTCAGGTAAAAGGATTTCCTTGTTGTTGAAGCTGTTGCTGCTACTTTCAGCCAAAACCATGTTACCTGCTTCAGAATCAAAGGTAAGAAACATGCACGACACTGGTTTTATAAGTGTATTATTGAGACCAGAGACCCTGAACCTAAGAGAAGAAAAAGTAGGTCCAAATCTTCATCATGTCGACTTAGGACCAAACTTCCTTAACAGGACTCCCAAAGCACAAGAAATAAAAAGCAGGAATCAATAAATGGGATAGATTCAAACCAGAAAGTTGTTTCTCAGCAAAGGAAACAATCAACAATGTGAAGAGAGCTTACAGAGTGGGAGAAAATCTTTGCCCCACACACACTTCAGACAGAGCACTAATCTCCAGAATTTTTAAAGAACTCAAAAAAATTTACACCAAGAATACAAATAACCCTATCAATAAATGGGCTAAGGAAATGAGCAGAGACTTCACAGAAGAACATCTACAAGCAATCAACAGATATATATGAAAAACTGTTCAATGTCTCTAGTAATAAGAGAAAAGCAAATCAAAACTACCCAAAGATTTCATCTCACCCCAATTAGAATGTCTGTTATCAAGAATACAAGCTACAATAGGTGTTGACAAGGATGTGGGGAAAAAGGTACACTCATACATTGCTGGTGGGGTTGCAAATTGGTGCAGCCACTCTGGAAATCAGTATGGAGATTCCTTAGAAAACTTGGAAAGGAACCACCATTTGACCCAACTATCCCACTCCTTAGAATACACCCCAAGGACTTAAAATCAACATACCATAGTGACACAGCCACAGCAATATTTATAGCAGCTCAACTCACAATAGCTAGATTGTGGAACCAACTTAGATGCCCTTCAATAACAGATGAATGGATAAAGAAACTGTGGTAAATATACACATGGAATATTGTTCAACTATAAAGAATAATAAAATTGTGGCATTTGCAGGTAAATGGATGAAGTTGGGGAATATCATGCTAAGTGAAATAAGCCAATCCCAAAAAAACAAAGGCAGAATGATCTCTCTGATAAGTGGATAATAATACATAATGGGGAGTGGGAGGGAGTGAAGAGTGGAGGAAGAATGGATTGTACAGAGGAAAATGAGGGGTGGGGAGGGGGTGAGGGGAGGGAAAGATAATAGAATGAGATAAATATCATTACCCCATGTACATGTATGATTACACAAACAGTGTGATTCTACTTCACCTACAACCAGAGAAATGAAAGTTGTACCCCATTTGTGTACATTGAATCAAAATAATAATAATTAAAAAGTGCATTATTGAATTGCAAAAGGTGCAAATCCCAAATTTCATCACTGTACATCCATCAGTGATTCCTTTATTCTTAATTCTCATACCCTGATAAAGAAATATACTGCACTCATGCTGCAGCTGCTGAATGACTCAGCCTGGCAAGTTTTCTGTCTGGAATTATGTGCTGCTCTGAGTACCTCTCGTCAAACATTCACCCCAGGATAATAAGTATATATAATGGAAAGATATTAGACACCCACTATTGAAATAAAGGATCATATAGAATAGAGCAGAAGTCTAAGACATGGTCTCTGCCCTCATGATGCTGACCATTGAGTTAAGAGGAGCAAGAATAAGTGAAAAATAAAAATTCAAGAAAAGAATGCCATAGATAGCATAGTACCAATGGTCAAAGGAATGGTTCAAATTCCATGAGCAGGATGGGGGAAAAATCAGTATAATCTGGAGCACTCAGTAAAGATGACACAGCTTATATTGTGACTAATAGTCAAGTAGAATATGGAATCAGAAAAGAAGAGGAAAGAATTTTTGGTAGTATTCTTTAATTCTGCATGGTACTATGTTGGATTGAGTAGGAAATGTACAGAGAATTAGAGGATGATGTAAGGGAAGATTCAGAGATGAGAGAGCAAGCTAATTTGCATTGAGTGTAAAGGCTTTGAATACCAGGCTAAGAAATCTGACTGGTTCCGTAGTGGAGTACAATGGGGAAAGCAGTCCTCTTAAAAGAGATATGTGGCATCTGTGTTGGATTTGAAGGAAAGGTTTGAAAGCGGAACACCAGAGATAACCCTACACAATCTATTCTTGTGAGAAACAAGTGAGAGATAAAACTCACTTTATTAAGCAAGGTTGTCACTAAGTAGAACTAAATTGCCTTGAATAAGATTGACAGTTTATTAAAAGAAGGTAACCCAGTGTAAAGTATTTGATGTCATGTGGATTAATAAATGAGATATTCATTGATTTTATCCTTTTGTAAATAATATTAATTGTGAACATGAATTCAATATGGGAATTTCCAGTTAGTACAAAGAGAAAAATGGCATTCAATAACTTATGGTTCCTCATGGTTGGATTTTACTGTATATATTTAATGTGTTTAACATGATGATTTGATGTATTTACATGTAGTGAAATAGTCATTATAATAGTTATTAACATATCCACCATTTCACATAATTACCTTTTTTGTTGATCGCAGGCAAAAGTTCCTACAATCTGCCCTTTTAGCAAAATTTCTAAGTCTAGTATAGTCTTATTAACTCTAGTCTTCATCTTGCATCATCTGCAAGTTTGCATCCCTTGACCTATACCCCCCATTTCCTCTGGTTGCACCCCTGCCCCTAGTATTCTTGTGTGCTTGTGTGTGTGTGTGTGTGTGTGTGTGTGTACACATGCAATATTCTACATACAAGTAAGAACATGCAACCATTTTTCTTCTTTCTGAGTCTGGCTTATTTCCCTTATAATGTCCTCCAGTCTCATTCATGCCCTGGCAAATGGCACAGTCTCCTGTTTTTCATGCTGAAAAATGCTCCATTGTGCATATGTGCCACATTTCTTTAGGTATTCATCTGTCCTCATAAACTTAGGTTTCCACACCTTGACTATTGTGAATAATATTGCAATGAGCATGGGGGTGCAGGTATCTCATGAGGTGATGATTTTGGATATATCTCTCCAGGAGAGGGATTGCTGGGTCATATGGTAGTTCTAGTTTTAATTTCCTTTGGAGTCTCAATTTTGTTTTCCATAATTGTTGAATCAATATATATTTTCACCAACAGTGTAGAAACTTTCCCTTTTTTCCACACCCTCACCATTTATTTCTTGATTTTTTGATAATAGTCATCCTAACAATTGTGAGGTGATATATCGTATAGTTTTAGTTCCCATTTCCCTGATGATTAGTGATGCTGAACACCTTTTCATATACCTATTGGCATTTTTACATCTTCTTTGGAGATGTTCCTATTCAGGTCATTTGCTCATTTTTTTAAAAACTGGGTTATTTGTTTTTCTGTCATTGAGTTCTGTGAGTTATCCAGCATTTTGGATATTAACCCTTTATCAGATTTATGATGTTTAAATATTTTCCTCTAATCTGTGAGTTGCATTTTTACTTTGTGGGGTTATTTTACTATGCAGAGGCTTTTATTAGCTTCATGTAGTCACATTTATTTTTGTTTTTGTAACCTGAACTTTTATTCATATATATGTATGTGTATGTGTGTATTCATATATATGTATGTGTATGTGTATGTGTGTGTGTGTGAGAGAGAGAGAGAAAAGAGAGAAAGAGAAATACACTTAATTTAGGTCTTTTAAATATTTTGTTTTACAATTCCTGTTAATTCATAGCTATAGAATCTGCCTCAAGTAGTCCAGCTAAAAATGATGCTTCAGTAGGCTATACACAACAGAATTAGTTCAAAATGAAAGATTTTACTTATTCCTAGAAGCATTGTTGTTTCTATTAATGATACTAAACAATGAGATTCATTTATTCAGTCATTGATTATACATTTTAAATTATGAATTCATCCAAACATTCTTATAGTCAACAATATTTATACAGGGAGGTTCAGGAGTATACAGGTAAGAAAATTAATCTAACTTGAAATTCTGAGCAAAGATGGTTTCTTGGTTTTAATTCTATCACTTAATAGTTATGTGATATTCAGCAAATTAACTTTTCTGTGCATCACTTTCTTCATTGATATAATGGTATTTCCTTCATGGAACTATTGTAAAGAGTGAATTTTATGGGTGTTTGTATGTGTACGTTTGTTTATGTGTGGTGATGGTTGCTACATAATGAACTAAACACTCAATGAATATGAGTAATTACTATCATTTTCTATTATCATCATTATAATGCTGAGTCATGAAAAATGAGTTTGTCACCCAAACAAATGAGGCAATAAGGGAAGGGAGGTCACTTCATACAGATGAAATATAAAGTCTAATTAATGGGTGATAACGGAAGAAATTAAAAGCAGAGTCTATAGAGAAAGGGCAACTTTTTATCTAGGTATCTGCTGAAAATGAATTCTTGCTGTTTAGTCAGCTTTATACCACTGTGACCAAAATACTTGACAAGAACCACTTAGGGGGAATACAGTTGATTTGGGGCAAATATTTTCAGAGGTTTAGTCCATGATCAGTGGGCTCTATTCCTCTGGGCCTCTGATGAGGCAGAACATCATGTGGTGGGAGAGTATGGCAAAGGAAAGTTGCTTGGCTTATGGCAACAGGGAAGCAGAGAGAAACTGAGAGAGAGCAAAGAGTCAGGGACAAGATACAGTCCCCGAGGGCATGCCTTTGTGACCTGCTTCCTCCAGCCATGCCCCATCTTGCCTACATTTACCACCCAATAATCTATTCAAATTTTTAATCTATCAAATGAATTAACCCACTGATGAGCTTATAGTATTCATGATACATTCATTACCAAAAACTCCTCTCTGAACCTTACTGTATTGGGGACCATGCTTTCAAAACATAAACTTTTCAGGGGATATTAAAGGTCCAACCCATACCACCTGCTAAGCAGCACTTTTTTTTCTGGTTTGCAAGGTCTTGCTACTTTCTCCTTCCTTATCTATTTTCCATTCTATTTAGAAATGTTACATGTATTTCTGCTCTAAGCAGCAACTCCCAAGTCTAATCATGCTGTCGCCACACAAAGCATGTTTAATCGTGTTCACTATATAGTGAGAAAATGACTCTGGTTTACAGTTAAGACAAACTCCCATTGGGTAGATATCTAAATGCCAAAAGTCATCCTACACATTAATTATAACCCAATTACTCCAAACTTAAATGGTAAACATGCAGAGATCTGTATGTAGATATTTGTCTCTGTGTACCTTTTAGCATTTGTTAGGAAAGAACCCATGCTGTTATCCGATTTTCAAAGACATTTATCGATTCCCCGAAATGTTCCCTGAAAGTGGATGATAATCTTGGTCACCCTTCACCATAATCTCTGTTAAAGTATATTGCTCCACCAATTTTTACATATCTAACATACCTCTTTAGATTTCCAGCTCATGATGTCTTCTGGGGCATTCATTCCACAAGTATACTCTCAATGATAAAAAGCAATTTCTATTTTCTTGTACAAAAAAATTCTTTAAGCATCAAGTTATATTCACAAGTTCTAGGATTACCAGAGCTTTGAAAGAAATCCTCAGTGAGAAGTGATGTAGGGTAGTGTTCCTCAAAGTACCTGTGAGGCAAGACCATATATATATATCTATGTATATATCGATATATGTATATATCTTTTGTCCTTTTCTCTCTAATCTATTGTAAAATAACTCTGTTTCAAAATAAAATGTCAAATTTCTGCAAACACTCTAAGCACATTCTTTGAATTTTTGTGTTTATCACAGATCAGAAACAAGTAATTCTCAGACCAGCACTGTTTGTTCTTGGGGACACACTTTGAGCAGCTTTATAAACTCTGCCTTTAATAGGCATTTGCATTTTATATGTAAATAATGAAAATAGAAAGGCCTATATGTTTCAAAGAAGTTATTTTTTATAAGGTAACATGAGTTCTACCCTCCTAACAAAGTCTTCAGTGTAGAGGACAGTATTAACTGAAAAGCACACTGTTGTAACAGCAGAGCTCTAGAAATTTCTCACCTGCATGACCTGAACTCAATACCACTGGACAGCAATTCCTCTGTTTTCCCTTTCCCTCAGAAAGATATTACTTTTTCATTGTTAAAACGTCCACTTACATAGGTGATAGAAGGAGAGGTAAATTGCCAACCCAGTCTTAATGTGCTATGGAATGATTAAATCAGGTAACATAAGTAATCAGATGTTAGGACTCAAGCAAGAAGAATGAACTCAGTAAAAGTTGTTTCTCTTCTCCTCTAACATGCCTGAAAATCTCATGATGAAGGAGACTTCTGTATTCCTTGTTTACACAAAAGATCAACTATTACCTTTTTATAGTCGTCTATTTTATGTTACTTTTAAACTAGGAACCTTAAAAAACATGCTTTAAATATACTTCATTCAATCCTTATACTATGATGAATGACAATACGAAAATGTATAAAGAATAAAATCAGATTTTGACATGGTTTCTTGTAACAAAACAGAGAACTTAAAATTGAATATAGCACAAGACATTGCAAGGTAAGTATCCTATGAGACATAAATAAAATAAGAAGCAAAGATGTTTGGAGGATGATAAATACTTTTCTTAGAGGTAGCAATGAAGACTAAAATTTTTAAAAAAAGTTTTTTGTGCCACTATTGAGTTATTTTGCAAGTTTTAAACATTTAAGGGACATAATCTTTAAAAATTTTATTTAAGATATGCGTCATTTATTATGCAATGCTTCAGAAACTATACACCAGATCTCTTTAAGGGCAGAGGCACTGAAATTGAAGATACTCAAATGAAGAGGTAACTGGAGGGTCACATCATGGAGTTCTTAGAAAATGCAGTTGAGACATATAACTTATATGAAGAAGAGAAATCCTGAAATGAGTTATGTTAAAGTCGAAACTGAAGAGGGGAGATACTACACAGATTATCCTACATAAACTGGACAAGATTAAGAAATTGTACTTAATCTTCATGATAATAAATGTGAAAGGGACAGGTAAATGAATGGAATAGGGAGGTTGAGGAGAGGAAGGACACTTTGCATTATTATCACAGGTGGTGTGCTGGCAGATCTCTAAAACATGTGTAATGATATGCTCACTGCGAACCCAATTAAAGCCAAACAGCTCAGTTCACTTCATGGAGTAATCAACATTAGGAAAATTCCCTGAACTGATTACAGGGAGATTCCCTGAGTCATCTTTAGTGTTACCAGATAATTAAACATTTTTCTACAGATGAATATGAACAAAATTATGTTTGCATTACTCTTCCAAATAAATATACAATATGATTATGTAAGTGTAGGAAATGACTCACAGTATCTACGAAACCACAAGCGATAGCTTATCTCTTTGATTAGATTCTGTTAAAGATAGATTCCCATGACTACGATGATGATTTTAACGAAAACCGTCCACTGGATTAAAAATAAAAAGCAAGATGAAAACACACAGTTACCTGATCAGATCTTGTCGTAGTCTATTTATGTCATGCTGAGTTGGTGGCTCACTCTTAATCACTCATTCCACAGTTCCAACTATTTCCCAAATAAGTCAAACCTGGAATTCCCACCAACCCTTCAAATAAAAGATGTAACAAAAAACTAGTTCATGATCTTTCCTCCTCCAGCTCTTTGGCCCCCTATAGTCTCAAGTTCTGTTGATGTCATTCTTATTCTAGGCACATAAGCCAGAAAGCCTAGAACAAATTCTACCCTTCTGTCTTGACCATTATGGGGAATATTGTGTCACGTTACAATAAAAAAATAATAATGAAATGAAATGAAATAAAATAAAATAATGAAATAGGCAATATTCCTTGAGTATTCATTATGTACTAGGCTTTATGCTAAATAATTTGTGGCAGATTTTTTTATTCAGTCCTCATCTCCATACAATCTGTACATAGCACCTTTATTCTCCTACTACAAATGAGGAAATTCAGGTTTGGAGGAATTAAGTAACTTGTTTAAGTCTGTGCAGCTAGCAATTGGGGGAACTAGGATATGAATTTATGTTCTTACCACTGTACTGTACTCTTTCAGCTTTTCTGCATTATCGTATTTAGTATTTGATCGGTTTTTTATTCCCTCTAAACTTCCTGATAAACCACTGCCTCACTGACATATTGACAGCATAACTCTAAGTTACGTCCATACTAAACTATCACAAACATATTGACATTGCTTAATAAAAGCAATCCAAATTTTATAACCGAAATATTTTGGATTCAATTTATCTTTCCAACCTTTTTCCAACTTTATCTTCCCTCATTTTCAGCCATACAACACATGCTACAGCAAATTTAACAATGTCGCTTTTCCTTAGAAGATTATGCATGGGCAAAAATTCTGAGAATTGAGAGTTTGAGAAAGAGTGAGTCATGCCTGCAAGGTAGTAGGGACTAGACTGGGAAGATGGTTGTGGTCAGATTGCAAAGGAACTTGAGTCTCAGACTGAGTTTGACTTTGAACTTGGAACTGGGGTAAAGATAAGGGTAGACGAGAGACATGTGTTGAGGGATCAGTTTTATTCTCAAAATTTTTTGGTGATAGTCTGTCTGAAGAAATCTTTATTTTTCAGAGTGCTTTACAGAAACATCATTAAGAAAATTAGAATGTACAGCAAAATCAATAGTTTGCTTCAAAGAACTCAATGGTTATTTAAAACTGTAAGACAATCTGGGACCAAAGTATTTGATCTTCTCAAGATTTTAAAAATCAAGTTGGGAAAAAGTGTCAAAAAAACTTCAAAAAAATAAAAAACTAATCATATAGTTATTTTTAATATAGGAAGGTGATCCAGATTGATCTATAATTTGTTGTTCTGATGAACTATGATAGTGAAATCAATCTGTTATGAGGCATACAATATAATAGTGGATAATTACCCATTATTTGATTAATCAATTTGGGAATTTAACTTAAAATTTTTTTTATTATTAAAAATATCTTTGTTTAATCTGATCTTTTGTTCATCTAACTTTCTTAGAAAATCCAAGACATAAGATATCTATTTTTACACATATTTATCTTTTTATTTTATACAGGTTGTGAAATCAAAAACAAATAATTAATAAGTAGGCTCACATTTTTATTCTAAATAATTAACAATGCCTGCTTTTATTTCAGGTTTTACAAAAAATAATATTTAAAAATTATAAATGCAATGGGAGATTTCATTAAAATTATGTTTTTAAAAAGCACCAAGTAGTTTCTACTGGGTGTTTTTAAAAATAACTTACATACATTTCTGGATCACAGGATAACATTCCTCATCTTGCATTCCATGCATGTGAAAAAGAATGCTCAGGCCCAGAAGTGCATGTATTTGGAAGACAGAATTCGATGGGCATGACATTTTCTAGCCAGATAAAAATATACATGCATATGTCGTTATGACTCATTCCACACAACTCAAAATTGCTGTAGAGTGGGTGTAGCTATGAATATTATTGCACAATGTAGTTTTCAAAGAAAAAAATCAACAAATTTGGCAGCTTCCACTCCTCTTGAATAACTTCAGATTAATTGAAATTTCAATTAATAAAAATGTCTAATTAAAATGCATTGAAGGTAAGTCCAGTGCTGGAGAGCAAATGAAGAAGAATGAATAACACAAAATCAAGGTGATAAATATTCCATAAATGCATATTTCTTGTCTGTTTGACTAGGTTTTAATTAAGTTAGGCAATGTCTTGACCAGTAAATTGAAATGAGAAACTAACTTTTTTTGGTACTTCCATTTCATTGTATTTAAAATCAAAATTGTGAGCTTTTAATTGTCCAAATGCTTTTTTATTCTATTTTAAGAATTCTTTGTAAATTGTAACTTGGTTATTAGTTGTGAATGATCAAATTCTATAAATATGAAAAATAAAGACTGATTTAATAGTCATCATTTTTGAATTTTTTTTAATATCAGGTGCTGTTACAAATGACTTTATATGCATTATCTTAAATTAAAAAAGAGAAAATATGAATTTCATACTATTCTTACCATTATTTGTAGGTGAAAAAACAAGTAAAACACTATTGCACGTTCCAGAAGGCTAATGAGTGACGTCGTCAGCATTAAGTCCCACTTTTTTTATGATGCTAGATCTTGTCTCTAAACTAGTTCCTTATTAAACATCTTTAAGAAGAACTTGCTTTAGTTCAACAAAGATGATGGAGCCATGGGTAATAATTAGAATGCAGGTAAGGAGAATGATATAAAGGCATGTCCACAGGGTTTCTCAACATATATGTGAAAGAAAAGATAATCATATATATATATATATATATATATATATATATATATATATATGTATATGTTATATACATTCAGTTTATTTACTGTTTATTTCCATTTTATATAATTTACCAATTTATACAAATAAATTCACTCAACTTTACATGTAGCAAAACCAATATTACCATTCTATTTTTTTCACAAAGGCTCATATAAACATAGTAATATACAGAAGTTGTGTAGGAAGCTTGTTGTTGGAAAGTTTTTAAATGGACTCATTTATATCCATAACAGAGCCCAGTTAAAAGACTTTTTTTTTCATATCGCTTAATGGAAATTTAAGAACACTGCATGGTCAGTAAAGGTGAAGTCCTGCCAGACCTGTAGTGAATAAACCCACTCCATAAGACCATGTCTATGTGATGCAGAGAAAATAGCACATCTGTATAGAAAACAGACTGCTCTGGGTAATTTCTGGGAATCATAACAGTCAATGCCAATCACTGCAGCTTTTTCTGCTGCTATTGATTATGAAATTGGCATTGTGAACCATAAAGGCTCTGCATGCTTGTCATCTTTTCATCAACTTAGGCACTAGTGAACTTCAGTCAGCATATATGCTCCTTGTGCATCCTGAACAAAGCAAAATCAAGCAAGCAGGGGCATCACCCTTCTCTGATATCATGCGGATGCTAATCTAGGCTCAAAGGATTCATTCACAAATCCATACTGCCTGTATGTTTGTGACCTGAAAACTGGTTCATGTTAATCTCACCCTTACTGATTCCACATGTTCCTATTTGTCTAAATGATAATACATCTGCCCTTTGCTATCAGTCAGACTTGTTTTCTAATTGTTTGACAATTTTTTCTTCATTTCACAGAAAGCAAATGCCTGTAGATGGTAAATATAAGACTTTAGTGGCAAATGTCCTATTTGTTCATTTTTTCCATGTATGCCACATTGTTTTCCTTTGTTCAAAAAGGATTTATTATGAAATTATTCAGCACTATCAAGCTTTCTGTTTCATTAAAATGTGAAGAGTTGCTTAACTACTCTGAGCATCAGTTTTCTCATCTCTAAAGTGTGTACAATCAAAGTGAATTATAATTGTGGTAAAAATTAAGTGAGAACATTGCTGGACAATTCCTAAAACACAGCCTGGAAGGTCTTCAGAGCATGGTGGTTCCTGCATTTCTTTATTAAATCCTTGATAAATGAATTGGATAGTAGCAACTGGTTAGATTTATCAAAAAGATCAACTAGATCATGTGTGTAGACATAGTCTTTCCTCTTCTTAAGAAAATTGGACTTTTAATCAAGGGTCATGTGTTTTCTCTCATATCTGGGATCTAGACAGTAAAAAGGAAAAGCAGGTTGGGAGCATGGAAATATCATGAAAATCCAAGGGAGATCAGTAAACTGGAGGAAAGGATACAGGGGGAGGGAGCAGTGGAGGAGAGAAGAATTACTAGGGAATGATATTGACCAAACTATATATATTCTGTGCATGTACAAATATGTAACAATGAATCCCACCATTATGTAAAATTATAATTCACCAATGAAATGTGGAAAAAGACTAGACTTTTTAAATGAAAATAAATTACATACACTATATTCAGGAAAGTATATGAAGTGTATGGTAGATGATATCCTTAGAAATAGGGAGAAAAAAAGTAAATCAAAGATGGAATGGAATAAACCCAAATAGAAACCTTTTATTGACCACAGATAAGTGCCAGAAATGGAGGACTACAGTTAAATTCCTGCTTCTGAGAAATTGGAAGGGGGAAAAGAAAAGAAGCAAATAATAGCAAATAATAAAAAGCAAAATAATAAAAATTCATTCATCTTGTTCACAGGCACGAGGAAAAAATAAATATCACATATTAATAAGCAAAAACAGTGAATGTATGTGTTTGTAGAGTATGTGAAGCATCTCTATCCACCAACCTTCCTAGCTATATCTATCTATCATCTGTCTATCCATCTCTCTTCCTACCCAAACACCCATATTACTATTGAGGGTGAGTAATACATGGCATTCAAATTATGATCTCCCTTAATTTTCATAAGTATTTCAATCTCATTGGCAGTCACCTTCTCCTGCACATTTAGAAGAGAGACTTGCAACTCTTACTTGAGCCCTTTTCAAACAATGATGGACATCAATATGAAGAACAGAATGATGTCGTCTAAACATTGACTTTAAACTGTAGAGTGATATAGACACATTAAAGAATATATATAACTAAAGAATAGTTATATATTTAGTTATATTTTATATATATAGTTAAGTTATATATTTTAAGTTCTCACATAACTTGAAGACAGGAAATACTTTCCTTTAAAAACTTGTGCCATGAACGTTAATAATATTCAATTATTTACAAGGGGAAAAGCAAAATTTGGCAAACAGAATTGGAGCTAACCGAAAGAATGCATTTTAAGTAAAATATAATAATGAGACTGTTTTATATCTCTACAAAGAGATTTTTTTAAGCCAAGCATCCATGATCTACATTCTCCTATTGATTAAAATTACCTCATTTATTATCTTAATAGCAACAAACCTCCTAGATTTCTACTGTACTTAAAATGATTTAAGGTATACTCTTTAGCAAAAATAAATAAGTAAATAAATGGACTTTATATACAAACTTGGTAGCAGGATATTGCTGAAACACTTTTCATCCTAGCTTTTTTCTGTTCTAGCACAGAGCATGTTGGCAGCAAGATACTTAGAAAAACAACAATGCTGATTAGTTTCATCACATGTTAGTTAAAAATGAAATTGTAAATACCCTCTTCCAGACTGTAAGGAAAGCCATTCAGTCTTCATGAACTATACTATATGAAGGATATTGAATAATATCCTTTCAAAATATTTCAAAAAATGTATTATTTTACTCTGTGCCTGTGTATTTTCAAGGAAAAATTAAATTTGAAGTGAATTTAAAGCAAATTTTATTCATATTTGAATTTGGGTAAATATATAAATCCAAGACATCGCAAAAAGTTGTATTCATTTTGATCCCAAGGTTACTTTTATTGTCCACTATTTTTGATATCATAAAGAAAACATTACTGGACCTCTGCATAATTTCAGCAAAGTTATTCACTTACAGAATGCATATTGTACAGCAAATACATTGACTTGGATTGAATCATGGACTTTAAATTTGCTTTAGCATAAAATACACAACTATAAAGAAATTATTATACTGCATATGTAATAGTAAGGAATAAAGTACTCCCTATAAAATTATGACTTATGGAATCATACTCTTCATACAAGAATATTCCCTTTTTAATATTTGGTTATAAACTGTGTGGGAAATTTTGTACTAATTTGTCTGTAAAGTCATGAGTTTAATTGCTGCAAAGAGAAAAAAAAAAAAAAAAAAACTCTTTGCCAAGATCAGTGTATTACCAAAAGAAGGCAGATGCCTGGAAGATAAGAAAACTTAGAAAATGGCATTCACTCAAGGGTATAGGGACATGTTCCTTCCATGTGTGAGAACTCAGGGAACAGATGCCAGGAATTCATGAACAACACCCTCCCCACTTCACCAGGCACTGAATGCAAAGCACTTTGTCACATGATTCCACAGCCCATCATCTTTTGACTACACCTTGAGAAGCACACGTTGAGGATCCCTCACTCTTCCTGGCTCTGGAAACCCAAACAATTTTAAATATATTAAGTCTATCAGGAGCAGACATAGATCACACACTAGTTCACTGAGAGTCATGTATGTAATTCATGAGCTCACAAGTTCACAGACAGCAATACATGAAACAAAATGCTAAAGTATTAGTTAAAATTAAAACTATAACTTTCATGCAAAGCAGTATCACTAGGTCACTAAGGCACGGCAATTATAATCAAAAACCTGCTTAGAAAATAATCAAAACAAGATGATCTAGAGAATTCAAAATAATGACATTAAGCTATAAATTGTTATGTCATGAAAATCTTGTGAACTATGCAGAATGTTATTGCTGTCTCCATTTTTATGAAGCAGTACCAATATATAGAAATTTATTTAAAAAAGACACAATATCTTTTCTTATTTCCATCTCTCAGAATATAAATTTTTAATGTATTTCATTCTTAAATATTTTAATGTATTGATACTTAAGTATTATATAATTTATATTATACCCGTGACTGAACATATTGTACCTTTGATCATAAAATGCTATAAATAGTGATGATCATTAGCAATACTGTACACACTTGAAGCGCACTAAGAGAAAAGATCTTCTCACTGAGCACACACACACACACAAATGGTAACTGCAGAGAGATGATAACTTAATTAGCTAGATTGTGGTGATCAAACATCAAGTTCTACACCTTAAAAATATACAACTTATGTAAGCAATAAAACTGCTTAAAAATACAGATATTGTTAGTATTCTCCTTGATTTTTGTTTTATTTTGTTTTGGTTTTGAGGATTAAGTGCAGGGGCACTTTATCACTGAAGTACATCCCCTGATCTCTTTGGTTTTTATTTGAGACAGCGTGTCCATGGTTGTCTCTCGGTTGCTGAGACTACTTTCAAACTTTCAATCCTCCTACCTCAGCCTCCCAAATCGCTGGGATTACAGGTGTGTGCCACCTTGCCTGGTTCCCCTGGATATTTATTGCAAGTTGTCATATGAGTCATGCATGAGCTGCCAGAGACAGTGATCATTTGTATGAAAGTATCGAGTATTTGCTGCCATTCTGTCACTGTTGGCTGCTGACTTTCCATGACACTGCTGCCCACTTACTGGGTATACATCCGTGTAAGGGACGTCAAGAGCAGGCCTAATTAATACACTATCCTGAAGTGCATTTTACATGTGTCAATACAAACAAATATTACATGAGAAAAATATCACATAATATTATATCAGCAATTCATCCTGGAGACATAAATATAAGCGAACTGTAAGAATTAAGCAAACAAAGGAACTAGGAAGGATAATCTCCAAAAGAAATTTCCATTGCAATCAGAAAGTAAGATTGATTGGTATATACAAAGATAGAATTCTTAAGTGGGAGAATAAATATTTTGCTTATCTATATGGTTTGGTTCAAAATAGTCTGTAATGGAGATAATTAAGTAGACTTTTATGAGGAGGAATATTTTGACATAAATATTATCTATACATATGTATAGGTATATATAATATATATATATAGGTATATATACCTATACTTACACACACACACACACACACACACATTTGACCACAATAGCTGATAGCTGTTTTGGGCAAAAGTGAGTGAACAGAAGAAGAGGGATATTGTTTGTTTGCAGGAGTTGCGTCATGGGCAAAATCACAGAGTGGAAATGAATGAGCTTGGTGTGGACCACATCTCAACACCACCTGGACTATGTATGGCTCACAAGAATTGATGAGGAGAATTTAAAATGTGGGTGAGAGCTTAAGGGAAGGACTATAACAATGGGCTTTTCAAAATGATTTCCATAGATAAACACTCAGCATTTTGTAAAACACTGGTATTTGTTTAGGTTTTATACTATCTCCTTCCTCCCTCAAACAATAAAATGTTTGACTTAGGAGTGGCTGCTTTCTACATGCCTTCATGGCAATTTATTGTGCATATGAGATATGTTGTTTCTATGCTATTTTGTGACAAACTTCTTTACATTTGTTCATTGTTTTAGTCCATTTTTTCATTACTATAACTGAATGCCTAACACTTGATGCATATAAGAAAAGATGTTTACTTAGCCCAAATTTCTGAAGTTTCAAGTACCTGAATCTGGTGGCAATGGCTTCCTTACTGGTTAGAGTCCCAAAGTGGTGAGGGGTATCACGTGGCAAGAGACCGGGAATACTCCTGTGTGTCTTTTCTGGTCTCTTTCTTTTTACAAAACCAACGTTATTCTATCACAAGGGCTCTACCCTCTCTAAGTATAGTCACCTCTTAAAGTCCCCCCCTCTACACACCATCATCAGGCTGAGTTTCTACCCTTTTAATACATCACAGTAGGGTCAAGTTTGAACACAGGGACTCTTGTGGGCAGGCTTAAACCACATCCAAGCCACAGCATTCACTTAGGTCACCAAACTCTTTTTCAGAAGATGAGCAATTTCGATTAGGTTAAATATGCAGAACGTGGGAGGACAAGGGAGTTATATGGTTAAAAGAAAATCAACAGCTGGCAACTGGAACCAGGTGGAGGAAGGAAGCATAGGTAGAAAGGAGAAAATGGAATTGTGGACAGAAATTGGCAGGTCAGGTAATGTCCTGGCAGAACAATGAGGTAATGGGAATGACTGCATGTAGCAAGGGAAATGATAAGAAAATGTGCAACAGAGAGACAATGAGACTAAGGAGGCCTGGATATGAAGGAATGAACAAAAGGTAGAGACACAAAGCAACTATGGGTAGTAAAAGCTACTCAGCTTGCTTTATCTTTTAACTGTCTTCAAAAAGATAAAGGAACTTAGAGAAATCACCGGGGACAAAACGGAAGTTCTAGGAATGAATATACAGACACTATCAAAGCAAAAAGTAGAATTAATGAATTCAAAAAAGGTAGAAAATAGCTGGCTAATTCAGAAAACTACATGATTGTTGATCACCCACATTGTTAATATTTATCTTTATAAAATTTAAAAAATGCATGTATTTTTATAAATATGTATTTTACTAATAGTTTATGTCTATATATTGATAGAAAGTGAAGTGCTTTTTAAAAATGTTTTTGAACTCTGTGTTCTGGAAATCAAATGAGATTTTGGTATTCAATTCAGAGTACAGATTAGATGAAAGAAATATGCAGAAAATAAACATAGGAATCTATACTACAATTTCTAATAGTTCATGGGTTAGTGTTCATAGAAAAATATTGCTATAATTAATTTTTCTTGAAGCCTGTAATACAAAACAGGAAAAGGAAAAAAAATGTCAGTTAATTCTCTACACTCTGCCAATATCAGTTTCCTGTGGAATGACAAAGTGAGAGAAGTCAGGCAATAGTAATTTCAATCACCTCGAGACTGATTTATTTTCAATTGCAAGTTCAGTCTGGTGAAAGGTGTTATAACAGCAGCTCAAGATCCCCAAAGTAAAGTAGAACATGAGAAGTAGTAATTTAAACTGTTCCACATGCAGGCCTCCATCTTGACCTGGAGAGAGTGGCTATGGGCATCAGTTACTTCTGTTTACACTAATGCTACTGAACTTGAATATTATCTGTAGAATGAAGCATCCTTTATGTAATTTCTATTTGTGACTTCAGCAAATAAAATACATGGTGCATTGTGTTTCAGTTACAATAATGTGGCACTGAACCATTGTCTCCATGCTATTAGGAAATATAAGGCATTTGTATAGAAGATACTTCAAAAAATGTATACGGCACTTTGTCCTCTTACAAAGTACTTTCACGTTATTATATTTTTGGTATTTAGCAACATTTTGATCAAATTGACTCAACAATTGATTGAGTGCCTTATCTTTGGCTGTGCCAATCACAACATAGTCATATAGTTTACACTAGCATTTTTCAATCTTGTAATGGCACTTGCAGTGGCACTCTGAGCATGTGCATGTTCATACACTTTAATTTTTTCAAATTTCATTTCATTAATAAATAATAATATGAACATATCCTGAATTATATGAATGATCATTTTATAATTGGATACTTATACGTTTCAGTTACTGCTTGAGAATTTGGTTTTGCAAACACACATTACTTACTAAATGAGACCCTAAAATAACATTAAACATAATTTTTCTCAACATGGAGTTCAAAGACCAAGATATCTGTGGATGCTTTCCTGGAAGAATGAATATTTGGGATCCAGATTTTAGTTTCAAAGAACAAAATCCACTGAAACTTACACAAGCAAAAAAAGATCTCATATGTAGTATTATGAAGTAATTTACAAAGTCATTGGGAGGTCTAAAGAAAGATGTTCCAACAGAAATAATTCTCAAATATGCTACAGAAATGGGCAGCCAAGAGAGCTGTGCTTCTACACTGTACAGAAGCTGTTGCCTTCAATCAGCAAACCAGTGCTAAGGCTGTTGGCTCCAGACTTCATGATCTTGGCTATAAAACACACCAGCACTTGTGTAATTAATCTTCATGTATCCAGTAGACACAGAATTTTTATGAGGAAGATGTGCAATGATTGTATGTTGAAGAGATGAGTGGATATTCTTTCTCATCTATTATACTGTTCTGTGCATATATTCTTACACAGTTTATCTTTCGAGTCCACTTGGGCAAATGTCCAAGGGAGTCAAATGAGTTAACTATGACCTTGGAGAAGAGCTAGATATCAAGAGTTAGGCATATCAGTATACAGCTTTGAATTGTTTAATGTAGGAAGCCAGTATGATGTAACAAAATCCCAGAAATCTCAATGATTCAAGAAAATAATGCTGAGCACAGTGGTGCATGCCTGAAATCCCAGTGGCTTAGGAGACTGAAGGTGGAGGATCATCATGAGTTCAACGACAGCCTTAGCAAAAGTGAGATGCTAAGCAACTCAAGTAGACTGTCTCTAAATAAAATACAAAATTGGGCTGGAAATGTGGCTCAGTGGTGGAGTGCCCCTGAGTTCAATCCCTGGTACACCTCCCCCCTGCCCCGAAAAAAAAATAATAATTTATTTTGCACAATAAAGTAAACTTCATAGGCAGTGGGAGAAAGGGTGGCTACTCTGCTCCATATCTTCATTCACAGAAGAGAGTCATTGAGAGTCATGTAATGAATATAGCCAAATTTTTTGTAGTTTGAATCAACATTGAATTAGCAAATGGTAGAGTTGAAGATGTTTATTGTCTAGGCCTTGAAGTGGTGCACAAAACTTTAGTCTACATCCCATTTGACAGGAACTTTCATGTAGCTCATCCATCTAGATTAGAGACAGGAAGTAGAAAGTAAAGTATAATTGTGTGTTTTATCTCTAGGATGAATACATAGGAAGCAATTTTGGTAGATATGTCACTCTGTGACATTGTTGGAAGGGAAAGCGTAGCATTTCATTTATAAAAATCTTTATGTCAAGTTTTACCATGAATGTTATTTTTGAAAGAAATTCAAAGCAATATAGACCAACACATTTGTTCTGTTAAAGTAATAATGATAATACTTTAAGTATTCTTCTAAAACCGCAAAGTTGAAATTTAAAGCATCTTTGGATGCATTAAATGTAAGATTTATTTTTCTGCACGCATACTGACCCAGGATATTTGCACTATGCTGAGCATATAAACATCCTTCAGAGGAAGCAGGGCAAGTGCTGCCTTGCCCTGGTGAGGTATTCTTTGCCTCTAGACAAGTAGTGAGCACTCTTGCCTGGAACATCTGTGTTACATGAGACTGTCATTTTAACTGATGCTGATACAAAATTTTTAACTCAAAGAAATGATCCTTTAAAAAGAAGACTAATGTTGACTCTAAGTTGATAAGAATTGTAAAAAGCAGAAATGCAGGAGCTGGCAGATAGAAGGGGCAAAATCCTACAGCTACCCTGCATACAGGGAGTTTGCTTCCTTCTGTGTATTTTTATTTTCCTGAATGCTGTAAATGGAATAAAATAGTTTCTAATAATATCTGGTTTTATGTAATAAGTTGGATAATGTCATATGAAAGTATAGTATAGACAAAAATGGAAAGATCAGATACAACACTCTGAAGACTGCACTTGCTTGTCAATCTAATGCAATACTGTTTATATTTGCCTTTTACACTGTAATAAGATATTCTGAAAAATCATCTTTGAAAGTATGTTTAGGATAATATATTTTTAATTATATAAGAGCCTCCTCTACTGCATACTGGCAATTATTTAATTAGCTTTCAGACTTATTTTCCAATTTTGTCCAATACAAATTTAGCTGCGGTGAAAAGATTTGGAAATACTGATATTTTATTTTCATTTATGTATACTGAATTATAGAAATAAAGTGTTGGAATAAATTATTGGAATAAAGTGCTCAATATTTAAGGAACATCAGCATATATTTCCAAATTATTCATCATAAAATGTATGACTCTTATTAGGCATGTATGTTCTACAAAAAATTTAGCATCATTAGTTGGTACTATTTTTTATCTTCTTTGATTTAATAAGGAAAAAGTTGCTTCTTTGTACTAATTTACAATTTTTTTAACTAATAAACATTTTTCATTGGCCACTTCAATTTTCTTTTTTCTTTTTTTTTAAATGAGTTTGTTCAGATCCTTTGCACATTATTCTATCAGGGTGTTCAATTATATCTTACTAGTTGAAAAAAATTTTTTTCCTTTATATTGGTGCTGGAGCAGGGGAATTTTGGAGATAAACCCAGGGCCTGCACGTGCTGTGCTAAGCAAGCATTCTCCCACTGAGCTACACCCCCAAAATCTTTCATTTTGACTTGAGAATATAATTTATGTACTTTTCCCTATCTGCTGTGACTATTACTCTAGGTTTCATTTGCTGTTATTTCTCTTAATATGGTATGCTTTTTTCACTACATGTAGAATTCTTGACTTGTTTTCTATTTGTCTTTTCCTTATGATTTCATTTGCTTCCATGCATACAATTTTCCACCCTATCCTGAGACAGATTCACATTTGCAATATTTTTCTTTTTGTTCTTTTATTGTTTTATTTTTACTCGTTAAGTGGGCAGAATGGTGTCCCAATGATATCCACATCTTATCCCACATATCTGTAAATATACCACCTTACAAAGGCAAAAGGTCTTTGCAAATATGAATAAATTAAAGATCGTGAAATAAGAAAATCATCCTGGGTTATACCAATGAGATGGGCTAAATGTAATCACAAAAGGGAGAAAGGGGTTCAAAGTCAGAGTAAGAGATATCACTGAAGGAAGAGGCCAGAGTGACAGCCCCTCATCACAGCTTCTAGAGGCTGCTAAGCCTCTAGAAGCTGCAGGGAGGCATGATGCCAATTCCCCTGGGTACTTCCAGAGGGAATGCAGCTCTGCCAACACTGTGACTTTAGCCTGAGGTGACCCATTTCAGACTTCAGACCCCCACAACTGTAAAACAATAAATTTGCTGTATTTTAAGCCACTAAATAATTATGGTTGTGATAATTTATAAGAGCAGCAAGATGAAATTGATATCATTCAGTCAACTTCAAAATTATTTTTAATTTAATAAAAACAAGATCTATTTTTCCAAGAGGCAGAAAAAAACAAGGGATCAGAAATAGCTTATAGTGTCTGGGGAATAAAAGGTTCCCTGAGAAACTTTGTGTGACCATTAGGTTATGATAACAGCTTTGAAGTTTTGGGATATCCATACCTAGGAGTTCAGTTAAACTAGCACAGTTGCTGAAAATTCAGTAAGATGCTGCAACAAAAGAAAGAAGATGACTAGGAGACCCCAGCCCGTTAAATTCAAATTCCAACTTGTTTATAACAGAGGTTCCTCCTCAGGACACAATACCTTCCCTTGGGGGCCATTATGAAAGTGACTGACTGATGCCTGGCTCTCTGGAAATCTTTTTTCATTCTGTTTACCCAGGTATTTATCTCTACCAAAGATTACCTATAAATGAGTCTGAGAATTCCAGCTAAAAATATTCAGATAATTCCACAAATACATTTTAAAACTAAGTTTATTATTTTCTGACATTGAATGGCAATATTGGAAGTTGTGGAGGTACCTGCTATTGTCTTAGAGTTCCTAGTTATTTGAACTATTTTTTTAAAATTTATTTATTTACTTATTTTTTATTTTTACAGACTGCATTTTGATTCATTGTACAGAAATGAGGTACAACTTTTCATTTCTATGGTTGTGCATGATGTAGATTCATACCATTTGTGTAATCATGCATGCACACAGGGTAATGTCTGTCTCATTCAACCTTTATTCATGACCCTGCCCCCTTCCCCTCTCATTTCCCCCTACATAGTCTAAAGTTCCTCCATTCTTCTCTCTCCCCTCACCCCCTCAACCAATTATATATCATCATCCACTTATCAGGGAAAACATTCAGCCTTTAGTTTTTTGGGACTGGCTTACTTAGCATGATACTCTCCAATTCCATCCATTTATCTGCAAATGCCATAATATTGAACATGGTATACTTCTTTCTGTTTTGCACGTGTGTGTATGTGTGTGTGTGTGTCCATTCCTCTCTTACTTATGGTTTCAAGGAAATTGAAATAACCTTCCCCAGTGAGAGGAGTTGTGTGCAAGTGGTTGACCAGTGTTCTAACATCAGATTACCTGGCTTGAATCTTCCTCTACTACTTAAATCATTCTCTGATCTTGAACAACACATTAGCCTTCTCTGAGCTTCAATTTCCCCTCATATAAGATGGAGATAATAATAGCTCATAAGAATAATTTGAGGCTGGAATTAGGTAATAAATATAATATATTTTGACAATGTCAAATGTAAAGTCCATATTCAGTTAAGTATCAATTAAATCTGATTATTTATTCTCCTTTTCATCTCATGTCCATTTCAAACCTTACCACACTTCAGTGCCTAAACAACCATAATTTGGAACTCATTTTGACAACCACATATAATTATATTCTTCCCCCTTCTCCTGGAACTTCTTATAAACTACTATATGAAAAATCAGATATTTTTACTTCACAAAAATAGGCTGGTTAATTTTTAATTACATCTTTTTAAATACATATTTTATTCAATAATGTACATTTAACAGAAAGTAATTTCTGTGTGATTTCAGGATCTCTGTTGCAGTTTCCTCCTATATAAAGTAGGAACACTAATAGTATGCATAGGCTTATTGTGAAAATTAAATGAGTTTATGTACTTAAGTTGCTTGGAAAAATGCCTAGAACATAGGAAGTGCTAAAAATGTTACTTTTTTGTTTTACTAGAATTATCATTATTAGGTAAAAAAAAAACACTATAAAAATTTCTAACATTACAAAAAAAACTATACCATCCACTTCTTAAGAAGGTCTATTGAATTTGTCTTCCTTATATCAATCACATTGTAAGTTTTCAATAGATATCAAGTCAATGATTGGGAAAAAAACAAAAAAGAATTGTATTAATATTTGATAGTCATTTAAAGGACAATTTGATGTGCAATTGGATATGTGAATATATATTATTTGAAAAGATGGGAGGAGGAGGTGGAAATGCTTTTTTGCCCCCCAGGCCCCATGTCCTGCCAATGGAAAAGATTTGGGCTGCTTCTTCATAAGGTTGATTGGAAGGAATTGACAGCAACTGCAAATGATCTGCACAAAGAAATGGCTCAAAATTATCTGAAAGAGCATGGATGGTAGGTTGTTTATTTGTATGCCCATGCTAAAGCCCTGTAACAAATTCAGTAAATAGGAGACATGGCAATGAAATTGATAGGATTTGTGTTATAAAGGAATTTAGCTTGTAAAGTATGAAAAAAGTTCTATTTTCTTACAATACCATGGCAAAAACAGAAATTTCTCAAAAGCTGAGAAATTTGGCAGAGGAATAATATGGGAAGAGGCCAGAAAGGAAGTTTCTGGAGATAACAAAGGGTATCTCTAAAGCATGCACTAATTATCAGTGCCCAGCTATTTTTAGTTGAAGCTTCCTCTGGGAAGGAAGAGCCACTCCTTTCTAGATATACCTGCCAGTCAGAGGGAAAAAAAATAAAAAAAGACTACTCCAGTGCCTGGGTAGTTCCCATTCTTGCTCTTGCATATTCCAGTTTATATACTTTCTTTTGTGTTGCTGGATTCTATATTTAAGCACATTATTTTCAATATCATTTGTTCTTTCATTAGTTCATTCACTCAGCAAGCATTGGTTGAGCACTACTCTGTCAGAGCAACTGGCTAGATGGCCTAGCAATAACAATCATAATTACTATTATCTTAATAATTATAGTATACTTTATAAAAAACTTTAAAGAGTATTGTGAGTCAGACTGGGAATTGTTCAAAGTATTTGATTCTCACAAACAAACAATTGTATAGCAAATGCTAACAATATGCGAGACTTACAGATGAGGAATTGAGGTACAGACTGGTGAGCAACTCTCCCAAGTCCATTCCCTAGTAAATGTCACAGTGCCCATGACTCCAGTCGGTGCCTTTGGCTAACATGCTAAAGATATCTCTGGGATGATCCCATGGTTTTGAAAACTCACAGTCTGTTATAAGGAACCTTACTCACAATGAAGTATGACCAAAGTCCTACTGGGGTAATTATAAGCTATTGTGAGAACTCTTGTGAGAAGTATCCAACTCATCAGAGCAGAAACGAGCCTATCTAAGTATAATGGGGTGTCATGTTGGGTTAAGAAGTATAAATGTTCTAGGAAGAACAGCATGGCTAAGGTGAGAGAGTATACCATCAGGCCCTTTTGAGAAATGAACTCATGTTCACTGTTCACTGAATGTATAGGAGTGAAAGGACAGGCATGAACTTAGTAATTTAAGAAAAATCATTTTTAGAGTCAGGATGCAAAAGTACCAGACCCAATCTTTCCCTTCTAGGTTTTTTCAAAGAGGTAATGCCTGACCTGCCTTCCAAAGCCCCACTTGTAATACAAGGTGCACTCATGTTCCCATGGCCCACTTACCTGGCCAGGCAGAAACATTTCTGTTACCAGGAAGATTTAACAGGAAATATATATCTTTGACCCACTCCTGGCTTTCTGGAGAATTCTCCTGCTTGCCTTTTCTTACAGTCAATGGCAGACAATTTCTTTGAAAAAGTTCTCTGAAGAATCTTGTAGGATGAGGTTAAAGCTAAAGGAATCAACTTATAATGATAAATGGAGGGTGAGATATTAGAACAGGAAGAACTTTATAAAGAGATTAAGAAGTGAAACTTAGATGTCCTTTCAAGATGTCGGAGAGTGACTGAAAAAGTTAAAAGTGATTTGAAGAATGGTTTTAAAAGGGACTGAGTAAAACAAGACTTTCCAGGAGAAAGTCGATATTCCATAAAGCAACAGAAATAGTTTGTGAAGAGAGCAAGAGTAGAGAAACAAATTGAAGTTAAAATAGCAAAAACCAAAGTATGGGTGAGAAAATTTGAAGTATCATAAGGTAAAAAAACCTAAAGTAAATGCCAGACAAGAATAAGGACAGAAAACACAAAATATGTATAGTATAAAAAGTTAGGGCACAGAAAAAGAAATTAGAAATAAAGGAAAGTTTCTTATAAGAAAGAAAATCATAAGTCAAAAACAGAAGAGATATATGCCAATAGCAAGAATTTAGTCAAGGGGTAATAAATTATTCTACAATAGATATCTCAACTCAGAAATTGAGCCTACTGATTCAGGCAAAATTTGAAGTTTCTTTTGGGTTTGAAATTTGATGGTTTTTCTGTTGAGTCTTTCAGTCCTTTAAAAAAGAATTCTAAGAAAACATTTGGATTGAATATATTTGGAGAAGAGGTGAAAAGATCAGTACAAGGAAAATTACCAATAATAATTTTATTATAAAGGAGAGAAGAAAAGCATTAAATCCTGGAGACCACTATCATCGCTGCACACTGATTACAAGATTCTCCCAGGCATCTCGCTGCAAAGGTTGGCAAGCTTAGCAGAGGCGGGACACACAGGGCAAGTGATATGCCAGAGAGCTAAAAATAGCAGATTGTCAACTTCAGAAGAGATCTGAAACAGGCCAAAATGAAGAGGTAGGGAAATTATTAATTAGTCTATTCAAAAACATGGCTTTGAGGATTAACCGCAAATAATTTTCCTTTCTTAAATCTAGATCCAAAATAGTCTTCCAGATAAGCTGCTGAAATAAGTGAGGATGTTATATATCAAAGTGACCCACATTCTAATGCTCAATGGGTGGGGGAAGAAATAAATTAATGTGACAATGACAGTGAGGCAAGTACCCACATAGTCCTTTATTTTCATGTGCACTCTGTAGACCCTCTCAAAAGAAAATGAATAACAAATCCGAGAGAAGACAAATGAAAATGATTAAAAAAAAAGAGATGCTATCATAGGTTAATAAACCTAGGTACTTTATGCAGATAACATTGCTATGACGATAGCAGACAAACCAAAGATGAAAATATTTAAAATGTGGAAAGAAAACTCCAGGAAAGCTGAAGCAAGAGGCAGCACAAGACACTGCTATAAAATGAGACAAAGGCAGATCTGATACTGTGGAAGATATCAAAGTGCAGGCTGGGCCACTGGCAATGCTTGACTTGCTTTGGAGAGGAAGAAGTGCAAAATGACACTAGTGCCATGAAAATAAGAGAACAGAAGATGAAAATAAACACAGGGGATTTGAAAATTATTAGGAAGCTGCATACATACAATTAAGCATTGCGGACTGCCAACACACATTTGCACATAGCTGCTCCCCCACCTGCAGGCACCTCCCTCCTTAATGAGTCATTTCAAAGTCTTTATGGAACAAAAGAGGCAAGAAAAGCTAATGGAAAGCTCTATGCCTCCCAGGAGAGGATGAAATGGTCAATGTCAAAGTGTTTCATCAGTTAAATTCCTTATCTTTCAAATATACGAAAGTGGCAAAAACTGGGAGAGATGTTGAGGCACACTGGGAAATCACCGAGTGTGAGAGTACCAGAGCTTTGTAACCAACAGTAAATCTGGGTCACTTATTTACCTAATCAGTCTCCATTTTCTTTTCACATGTAAAAAAAGGTAACAGTCCTGCACCTGTGTGTGTGTGTGTGTGTGTGTGTGTGTGT